>JAJHUR010075335.1:120681-131757 GCA_027495735.1 Lutjanus campechanus | reverse complement strand
TTCGCCCTGGTGAAAAACGGCAGCCCTTTTTCTTCATATTTGCCTCTGAAAAAAAAGTCATGCCGGGGGCTGTCGTTTTGGCCAAAATTTCAACTCACCCACAACGCCGGCCGTCAGGGCCAGAAATGGTCCCTGGGAGGAGACATCATCCCGCCGGCTGTCGTTTTGGCCAGAATTCGCCCTGGTCAAAAACGGCAGCCCTTGGAGCCAAAACTCAAAAACCGAAAAAAACCCAAAAAAACTCTCAACCCGCGGGCTGTTGTTTTGTATCCCCCGGTCTTGTCTTTGTTTCTCTCTCAGCATATGTAAAACATATTAATTATAGAGCTGATTTCATAATCATTTACATGATTTAAGAACAGTGTCAATGTGTCTGCTGTTTGAAGTGCTGTGTATTCATTACTAAATTACTGCAGAGTATGTCTCTGAAATAGTCTGGAGGAAGTAGTTATGCAAGTTTCACCATCTGTTTAACAAAGACAGCCATAAAATCTAGACTTTTCGCTGTTTAAATCAAATTTTGCGACAACCTGACTTCCCACCAAGTGCATGCTGGGACAGAATCCAGACCCCTTTGACCATGAAATGGAATAAGTGGGTAAGAAAATGAATAAATAAAGGAATTCAATTTTGCCACATTCGTAAACATTGTTTTTTTCTTTTGTCTGTGTGCTAAAACCACAACACGCTGGAGACTTTGCTGGTCAGAGGCACCAGAGGAGAAACAATTGAGAACTTGAAACCTGTGGAAATGGTTACTGACAGTATCTCACACTGTCTGACAGTATCTCTGCAGCCAAACAGTATACTGACACCGTAGCTGCTGATAAAATCAGCTGCTTTCAACTCAGTTCAGACATTTATATTATACAGTGGTTGATGAAAGCTTCTCCATCCAGAAAAGTATGGGAAATAGACAAAGAGTCTACAGCCAAGCTACTGTAGTGGCTCTGTGAGGGTACGACAACTAACCCAACCAATCCGTAAATAAAGATGGAAGATGTTCCACTTCCTCCCACTATACAAAAATGAAGCCTAAATATCACGCGAGTTCCTGCCCACACAGCTGTCTGACTCAAACACAAGCAGAGCTCAGCTGTCAATCATGGAATGAAACCCTGATTTAAATAATCAAATAACCATTGGTGGAAAGAGTACTTAAAATCTGTACTCAAGGACAAGTACTGTTACATTGCTAAACTATTACTCAATTACAAGTAAAAGTACTGGTGTTAGAAATATACTTCAGTAAAAGTACAAAGTATTCATCTCAGAAACTACTCAAAGTATTAGTTACTTTTAACCGTTGATGTCACAGTCACCTCTCTGTGACCACCAAACTAGGGTTGTAAATTTTGTGCGTTTTCCTCAACCAATAGTTGAAAACACTAACACCTGATTAATCATTCATTATTTATTAGATACTGAACACATTTTTCACTTTTTTTTGTCTTTTTTTTCCATTTTAAGTCAAAGTTAAGTTTCCTTATTCAACAAATGGGTTTACTAGACAAAACAGTATCAAATGAGGTGCAGTTGCTGCCATGACTATTGGTTAAACATCAATGAAATAATTTCTAACTGGGTAAATTCTTAATGGCAATTAATCGATTAATGATTAATCATTAACATGAACCTTGCTCCAAATGTTTGCTGCCACACCATTTTGTTGTTACGTGCCAGTCTAGGAAACCAGGACCCAGTTTGCAGAATTCAAACAAAAGAGATTTATTGACAAAAGTTCACAGTAGTAGGTTTCAGGAGACAGTAGCTCAAAAAACAAAGTACAACGAAAAACGCTCACAAGGAGGGAAAGTAACAACAAAAGAGAAAAACAGAAAATCACCAAAAATGGGAAAAACGACGATTTCAAAAGTTCAACAAAAAACAGTGGCGAGGCACCGAAAAACTTACACAAACTCGAAAAGCGCTGAGAAGCACACGTGGCGAGAGGCAGAGAACACTGGGAGCGAGAGCATTGAACACCAACATTAGGGAACAATCCGGCACAGGAGACAATGAGGGAGCGGCTTAAGTAGCCGGCTAATTTGGGCAAAACTAGTTGCAGGTGTGCTGGAAGCCCTGCTCCCAGCGAACGGCCCGCCTCCCAGCACACCCCCTGCAGGCAGAGGGAGAAAGAGGTCAGAACATGCTTTCACAGAAAATGACAAGAAAAACAGGATCACAACATTTGTTTTGTTTTTCACTTGTATGTCTTCATTGGCTTGTTTGTGATCAGATCACTTGAGTGGCTACAAAAATGGAGATGAAAGGTTTGGATATTGATTCGGATATGATTTGGATATTCTAGCTTCTAGCTGACAATAGATATAATATGGTCAGTAAAATCATTGGTCAAATTAGCCTAATTAAAAGAAATGGGAAAATCAACAATCAGCAATACCACTTTTTCCATTTCAGTTTGGTTCCGACATTATTAAATGTAAAAATTATATTTGTAGAAATCACAGCAGACGGCAGAAATGTTCTTGAGATTAACACTCTGTCCTTGTAAAAAAAAAGAAAAAGAAAAAAAACTTGATACATCAGCCCACAGATATTTGCTTCCTTGCTTCTTAATTTATGACCCATATTTCAGTTACATTGACTCAAACAAAATAATCCATAATAATCCATGAATCCATTCATTCAGGGAAAACTAATGGAGACACAAAAAACTGCTTGAAAAAAGTAAATGTGAAGTGTTAAAAAATTAAACATTCAGTACTGCAATCATTTTGATTTGTGTGCTCTTTATAAGGATATTCATTTGAAAGTCTGTTTGTTAATGATTTTCACAGATTTTGACCTAGGCTTTTATTGGCTTCATTCAGAGCCCAATATCGGTTATAAGATGTGTGTATCCATCACAATTTAAAATCATTATATCATTATTCCAATTGCCATGTGTTTAATAACAATCAAGTCTCACCTTTTCACCCCGACTCTTTCCACTGAGTTGGGAAATTTCACAGCTGCAGACAAAGCTTGTGGTTTTTATAGTATATAGGGGAAAAAAGCTTCACCACTAATGATTCTGTGTGTTGTTCAGCACAGACCTAATGACTCAAATTTGATGTTTTAAATGCATTTATATCAAGCATGTGCATTTTAACCCTAGTAAATTTGTTGTGGAAAATGACTTTGTGTTGTTAAAGGCACAATTCACCCCATTATCAAAAATAAATATTTTTCCCCTGGCCTGTGCTGCTCTTTATCCATCTAGATTGTTTTGCTTTCTTTTTGTGTGAGTTGCAGAGTTTTGGAGATATTGGCCTTAGAAACATCTGGCTTCTCTCCAATGTAATGGAACTAAATGGCAAAAGTCCTGTGGTGCTCCAAGTGCTAAGAATTCACATTTGAAAAATTCAGAACCAAAGAAGTCTCTTTCCAAAAATCATGACCCAGTTACTTAAGATAATGCACAGACCTTGCTGTGAGCAGTGTCATGTAAGAAATACAAAAAAGGGGGGGGGGGGTTGAGTTTAGTCCCATTATATTGGAGAGAAGGCAGACATCTCTAGAGCTGGTGACTCCAAAACTCTGCAACTCACACCAAAAAAAATTTAGATGTAAAAACAGCCTGGGGAAAAATATGTATTTTTGATTTTGGGGTGAACTGTGCCTTTAAGACTATCTTAATTGCCCTCCACTATAGCTGTTGACCTTTACTACCTGCTGCATGTAGCAAAACATGATCAACACTACAGGTATCAAGCACTTTATTACATTTGGCCATGCTTCATCTGTTGTGAAACTCATTGTAATGCTCTCCTGCTGTGTCGAACTCTCCATACCAGTCCTCCCCAAACATGATGACTCTTACCCAGTGCACATTAGTCTTAATTAAACTAAAGTGTTTTCTCTCTGCAGACTGCATCCTCCCTCCCTCTCCTCTTTTCCCCCTTCACTCCTCCTGCCCTCCCCTTTCTGTCCCTTCCTCGATTTTCCCCTCCGTCCTTCCAGCAAAGCTTCATCACATTTAATGACTTGCTTGTCTGGTCTCACGGGAGGTGCAACCGGTTTACATTCATTTATTCACAACTGTAGGCAATAAAAAACAGACTTTCAGTTCACAAACCAATGGGATGTTTCCAAGGCATTTGCTGTGACTCTCTACTGTAAATCACCGGTTCCATTTTCAGTGTGCGTAAAGACCTCCAGGCTCTTTGTATAGCACCACAAGAGAGGAGGGCAAAAATGTAGTTTTGTGCACTTATGTAATTTTATCTATAAACATACTTAACACTGGTTTAACATACTCACTCATATGGTTTATATGCATGAAGAACATACTGTGATGTATTTTACTGTAAAATGCTTTAAAATAACACATTTCCTTGGTGTATCCAAAGTCTGATGTATCTCATTCTGTGACATAAAGCTGTATTGTTATTCAAAAAATATTTTAAAGACTCAACAGATACATCATGACATATCCCACATACAGTGTTAAGCTTGAGTACCAAGCCATTTTCATCCCAACTCGTCAGACACTGATGTTTTTTCACCACCTTTCTGCATCTCAAATAGATGCATAAGGTACCCTGTAGCAGCTGTATGAGACGCTCCCAGAAAGCCTCCAATCACCAATCACAATCATTTTGGACAGCAGCAAGGCCCGGATACACAATGGTGTACGGGGAAACTTGTTTAGGTGAAACTTTTGCATGTTGGGAGGTGAGCCCTGGCATTAAAAGGGCATTATGGAGCAGTTCCATATGCAAAAATGACTACAGCTGGCCAAAAAGTGAGTTGGAGCCATATGCTATATGTTAATTTGATAAAATCCTATTTAATATATGATCTATGGTTGAAGCAAATTGTTTCTCCTCACCTCTTTTACCCTCCAGACTCAGGGAAAGCTCTGCAGGCTGCAGAAGCTCTGCAGGAGCACAGAACATGCCCAAAATCGTAAATTGACATCTACAAGCAAGGCCGAGTCCTCTACTGTAAGTTGATCAACGTTTATAACTGTCAATTATCAGCCAAAGTAAAGTTAATGCTGTTATCATGAAAACAAAAGCTTACCGCTCTGAGTAAAGTGTATGCCTGTCTCACTGCCTGCCAGACTCATTAACATATTGCTCACTTTAACTAATATCAGCATCTACAGCTTCATCTACAGATTATTAACGATTTCATACAACCCATGGACAGACACTTACTATTTTGGCAAACATTCTGCATTGATTTGAACTCTAATTATTCTATTATTTTATTATTATTATTCTCTAATATAATCATTGAGATGGACAAACAATAAGAGTTATTCTGGCTGCAGCTGAACATGTTTCCTTGATCTCTGACGACATATCATGGTCATTTTAAGATGTATTATGGTAAATATATTGCACATTTCTCTTTTAAAACGGAAAGGGTAACAGGTGTTAGCTTTTTTTTCCGTTCATACTGTCACGGGTAAGGGTGTGACTTTTAAAGAGAGATTTCAATAATTGCCACTGGGGAATATTTCTGACCCAAATCAGCATGCAGACAACAGTGACTTTGAATGTGAATCATAAAATAATTTATTAAAAACACAAGTTAAAAGCAGTTCTTTAAGAAGGGGGTAAAAAGAGTCTTTGAGCCAGAATAAAATGTCTGGCCTAGCCCAGGTGAAGCAGTCCTTTTTCTAGTCTCCCGCTGTAGGCTACACCAGTCTCCAGTCCCTTGCTGTTTGCAGGCTCCTTTGGCTAGAGGAAGCAGAGGAGGACAGACATCAGCAGATTTGTCTACCTCTCAGTACATCAAGAGTTCATAAAAGCAGGGTGAAATTAAGCTATAAAAGCTATGGGAGGAGCCAAAATATTTCTTAAAATACTGCAATCCAAATAAAACACACAATCAAGTTAAACAGAGCAAACAACTAAAAGCAGGCAGGAAATAATATAAAAGGCTCTCCCTCCCAATTTAGCTTTAGCGGCATTTCTTTAAATGACCTGGAAAGACACTGTGGGTGGTGAGCAGTGATTGGTGGACTGGGCTTCCTGTGGGTGTCTCCTACCTGTCCTGACACAGCTAATCAGGTGATGCAGGGCAGGTGCGGGGGAAGCCGGAGGAAAGCAGAGCTCACGGAGACACGGAGCAGAGCGGCGTGGATAAGACTGGCGTGCATGACAAAGGCCTGGACGGAGAAGGATCTCCAGCCTATGCTTTAAGTCCTGATGCCTCCAAGCCACTGCAGAAACCAATGCTGCTTCTCACATCCAACAATTCAAGGGGGTGCAATATGTTAGTGAGACTTAGCTGAAGGAGGGGTGAAGCGCACGTTCATCCCTCCACTTTTCTAAGAAACGTGTCTCACTCTCCCCTGCGTGTAGGCACAGCGTGCGCACCAGACTCTGCTTCCCTCGCCGTCTTGTGGGTGGCTCTTGTGGAGGCAGGCTGTCCTTCCAACTGTGGAACGTTCAGATCGGGCCATAGGCTGGAGATCCTTCTCCGTCTAGGCCTTTGTCATGCACGCCAGTCTTATCCACGCCGCTCTGCTCCGTGTCTCCGTGAGCTCTGCTTTTCGCCGGCTTCCCCCGCACCTGCCCTGCATCACCTGATTAGCTGTGTCAGGACAGGTAGGAGACACCCACAGGAAGCCCAGTCCACCAATCACTGCCCACCACCCACAGTGTCTTTCCAGGTCATTTAAAGAAATGCCGCAAAAGCCTAGAGAGCTTCACTCAGGTATAGCGCCGCCACCAGGACCAGCCACACACACCCTCCCACACATACACACCATCACCACCACCCTGTGACACTACCGTTGGAGTCCCACATGCTAATTTGCTATTTTCACTATTTTATTTTCACTGCGTAGGTTGTTATCTTGGAGGTTGTTCTCGGGGGCTTTGGAAACACAGATAACAGATGCCGTGATGCAGATGGAAACAAGTCGTCCAATGGCAGGCTCATACCCACAATGTACATCAAGTATGTCAGACTACATGTCTCATGCAACACTATGCACCTTACAACTTTTAATAGCTTTTTTAGTTTCACCTAGGACATGAATCCCGGTCTCCTGGGTGAACGTCCTCTGAAGTCACTTGACTGAAGTCACTTGAAAGCCTCTTTCAGCTGGGTACTGTATGTCTATGTGAGTCGCAGAGTTGCGGTGACAAAACTTTGGTATGTGACCAGCTGGGAATGACCAGTGGGAGGTATGGATGGGCTCTCAAATTTTTGGTTTTGGTCTTCTCATGGAATTCTTTTCATACATGTTTCTCCTTTATATTATGTTGTTATGCTGTTTAGACACAAAAGACAGTGTACGTACTGTACATATACTGACAGTGAAGCTTTTTGGACTGATGGAGAAGCATCACTTGTTTTTCTTGTCTTGTCTCCGTCCACCTTGCAATTAAATGTCATTTCCTTTCTATATAACTTCTGTTAGACTGAATCTTGATAACCTTGTCTGCCTCTGTTTGTTTACTGTCACCAAATGAATCACATTCATTCAGCTCTGTATTTCCTGTAGATACCTCCCACATTTTAGGGAACGGTGGGAGAGTGACCTCTATCATATATATCACATTATAAGTCATGTGTGGTTTCTCAAAATAGATAAATAACCTGAATATAAGCACGGACTTGTAATAATAAAGTATGACGAGATGTTCTGAAATGATTTTCCTGTAGAAGACAATAAATCTCATTATCTGCGGCTGGCTTAAAAACAGAAAAATACCTCAGTTCCAGTCTGTCCGCCGGCCCCCTTCCTGTCCCTGACCTCGGAGGTCACGGCAGCATAATGAGCGCGTTCTCCGGTTTCTCCTTCTCCTCCGAGCTGTCCTGTCGCTGCGCCTCTTGCAAAATATCACTGTCTCAAAGTTGTTCCGCTTATGCTGCTTCAATATGACCCCACTGACTGTGAGCTTTTCCATTTGTGTATATTCAGGGACAAACGGCCAACACGCATGACAGTGACTTATGGCGAAGGGGAAGCGGGAGTGGCTGCAGAAATATCACTGATTACGATCAATGTAAACATACACCTCAGCGTTTAGCAGGAGCTCTGCTGTACAGTAACAGTCATATATCAGTGTCTCACAGGCTGATGTACAGTACACCACATCAGAATTATGTTTGTTGTCTTGTGGCTGATGCCATCTACCCCAGACGCAATTACCCTATCCATTATACTCCCCATAAGATTTTACTAATCACACATACATGAGTATTAGAGTTTCTCAGCTGTATGACAGACCACAATACCTTTGGGTAGCGTAGTTTGGTAAACCTCATTAACGCTGCCCGGAGAGAAAAGCCCCTTTTTAAAGCCTCAGAGCGGACTGTAAAAGGGACTGGGTCAATAAAGTCTTTATTTGTCTATACACAGGCTGTCAGCAGGTTCTCTCTGTTGTTTTCCTGAGAGTCACTTTTGATTTAACATATAATCCATTCCAATACAGAGCGGCAAATGCAGAGCAATGAAGCTTGGGTTTGAACTTGAAAGAAAACCATTTGCCAAGGAAATGCATGCTGTGACTCCATTTAAAAAGTCAGTGCATGCAGTGTGAGGGTGAGATTAGGTTTGGCAGTGCTAACTATTACCTGCAACTGTTGCTATCTTTAACTCACAGCCAAACAAAAGTCATTTAAAGTTATAATCCTTAAAGGGTAACTTTGGTGCTTTTCAACCTCAGTGAATACAGGGTTTATTTCAACCAAACCAGAGATGGTAAATTGTTGAAGCAGTGAAAAGACGAGCCAAGACATACTGAATTTTGTTTTGATTCTGTTGAGTTTGAATGATGATGACACTGTTATTTTTCACTGTGGTTGAAAAAGTTACCCTTGAAGATTTCCATGAAATCAAACCCCATTTTTGAGACAAAGGTTCACATGTTTTTTTTTTTCTGCTGTAGCCTTTAAATGTATTTACATTCAGTAATTAACTTTATAATTTTTATTGGTATTTGCTGAGCCTGCCACTCTCACACTGGATTCAGATTACCTGCTGTGCCCACACAGGAAATGACACGCATGTAATCTGATACAATGTCATCATATTGATATCAGCCTTATTCTTTATTCTCTTGATGCCAAATGCAAATGCAAGTTCCCTGGTAGCTCAGCTGGTAGAACAAGTTCCTCATGTACCAAGACTTCAGTCCCTAGTGGGTGTGACGCAGTTTTCAAAATCCACATTGGATCTGACTTTTGATCAAAAAGTAAGCAAAACAAAAACCCATTAAAAAAGAGATAATCCTACATTGTAACACAAAATGCAAAACATTGTGTGGCTTTTATTATGAGGAAGTCTGCAGCTGTATTTGTCATTTAAAAAAAATGTGTGTACAAACCAAGACAACAGTCATTTTTTTTGTCTTTTCTTGACAAAGGATCAGTTTTAAATATTGCGGGGTGTTTGTTTGTTTGGTGTAAACACATACGCTCATTCTTCTGTTGTATATCTGACAAAGATGCTGCTCAGTGAATGTTTGCTGATTGTTAAACTCATAGACTGGATATAAATGCAGGGGTGGATGCAGCCACCCACTGGTTTGTGGACTCCTGCTTTCGATGCCTCTAGTTTGGCATTATGGACGATGGCGTTTTGGTTTTTGTGAGCCACAAGTGACCATATTTGGATGAAAGAGTATGATATGGATTGCTATGCCTCTATCCTGAATTTAACTGAGAACCAGAGGACTTGTCAATCACAAGGTTGCCAGATCCTAAAGCATACCGTGCTTTATCATCTATTTTACTGTAAACTGGACTATAACATACAAAATGAACATTGCATCAAGGCTTCTTTTTGCAACAAATTGAGTCGCCCCCTGCTTGTCATTAGAAAGAATTCATGTTTAAGATTCTTCTGCATTGGCTTTATTTGTCAGTGTCTATGATTAAACTGCATTTGCTGTTCCAAACAACAGGTGGTAGCCAAAACTGAAATCTCAACTTTAACTCGCTTTACAGATAATGAATTAATGTAGTAAATGTCATATGCTGAGTTTTGATCTGTCCAATCAAATCAGTCACTGCTCATGTTGAGACGGATGAAACCAGAGGGAAGAGAGCTCGACGGTTTCCGTAGCGATGCTCGCGCACGTCTGGAATGTCTCAATGTGTGCATGAAGCTGAGTCTGTCCCACTGCGCTGTGGATCCCCGTGGCAGAGAAACCACTCAGTCTCTCTGCAGTCCTGCAGACTTGCTTTTGCCCATAGCACAATTTTATTCTCTGCCCAGCTCTTTTTCTGGCAGTATATAAAAGTGCTGGCTGCGGCTGCACAAATCATCACAGGCGGCCAACAAAGGCTGTGGTGTGGTGGAGGAGGGCAGCAGCCTGCTGGTGGATGTATAGCTGCACTGTAAATTAAACATCAGATAAAGCTCTATCTGCCGTCAAGGCTGTGGGAGTGTGGGAGTAGTGGTGCAGAGGCCTGTGCACTCTAAAAAGTCACACAGGAATTTAGTAGAATCAACTTATCTTTTCTCATTATCTTAATGTGAACATACAATTTTTGCATCTCTTTATATTGTTTGAGAGTTCCAACTGTCCCAGTACTGTCATTTTTTTTATAGTTTAAGGAAATACTGTACATATGATGAAAACTTGATGTGTGTCTCTAAGACACTTTAAAATAAAGGAAGACGTTCTAGCTAGTATCTTCAGCTTATTGAACATGTTTTTTTTCAAGTGCAAATTAATTAATCAAGTTTATTTGACCAGAGAAATTTTGAATCATTACAAAATGACCTCAAATGTCTTTTCAAATTCAGTCAACTTTAGGTTTCTAGGCAAACTTTATGCTGTTTTTTCTAAGTTAAAACAAATTGTTTTTTTGTTGTTGTTTTTTTACAGTGTGTGAGTCTCTGTGAATAGCAAAGCAGCTGAAGTCAAGGAGGTGCAACACATGCTGAGATGTGAAGAGGAATAAACGTCTGATGAAGAATTGGGGATTATTCTAGAGGAGGTTTAGAAAAGGGAGGGTGGGCAGATGAATAAATAACTTGTTTGTATTTTCTCAAATAAAGGAGGCTAGTGTTCTTTCTTTAACCCGTCCTGGTAGGAGGAACCATGGAAAGCTTAATCAAAAGCAGAACCCCAGAACAGGAGCTGACTTTTT
>JAJHUR010075335.1:47728-120661 GCA_027495735.1 Lutjanus campechanus | reverse complement strand
GTTTTTTTTTTTTTTTTTTTTTTTTTTTGTCTCGTAAAATGATCAACTGCCACTTTCAGTTTTTTGTCTGCACTTTGTATCTCATCTCTCACCTCAGCTGGATCAAGCTGGAGGTCTGGCACCAGCCATCCTGATAATAAGGAGAAAATGAGAGGAGAGGAAGCCGTGAAAGGAAATATCCCTTCAAAATGTGCCCCCTTCTTCTCCCCTCTCCCTCCTCTCTGTCCCCGCTCCAACCTCTCCACCTCTATTCCCAGGCTGCACACCACGCTGGGCCCTCCATGGAGAGCAGGAAGCTGGACTGGGAACCGGGAGCCCCGCTGTCTCCAAGCCAAGGCAAGAGGGTATGAGATGTCTGCCTAGGAGAAGGTGGCCACTTTCCCAACTATGAGCCAGAGTCAAACTGACAGCCATGTTCAAGAGACCCGGGGGAAATTACAGAGCCTGAAAAACCTGAGTGCATGGGGGCACAATGTGAAAACCAGCACCCAGTGGATGAGCATAATAACACACATTGTGCTCACCGGTCCCCTCATACAGGGAATAATTAAGCAAATCTCTGTCTGGCACACACAGAGAGCCTGAGAAAGATTTGTTGGGTTTATGTGTCTTTTGGGAGACTTGGTCAACCGCAATCCAGAGAACTTTAAGAATCCAAGTTTTGTCACCAAGAAAAACCCACCCAACTTTATTCCCATGATTACAGATGTACATTATTGTTTGTTCACTGTAAAAAAAAGAAAGAAGTAATTTTTAATCAAACATAAACTCAACTTTGTTGAGTTTATCTCAAAACTAAACAAAGTTGTGCTGACTATAACTGGCTAACCTATAAATCATATTTCAAAAACATACTGAGCTGAACCTGATTCATCATTATTTGGGTGCTTGAAAATTAAATATTCAAAAAATATTCAGTTATTTTTATTATTATTCACTTTCACTTTTTTACTCAACATTTTTTTAAACACATTTTTGGGAGGTTCTTAAAGTGATACTCCACTTTGTGATAATAAGCCATTCAGTATGTACTCACCACTATGCTGATGTGATGATGGGTGAAGGTCTTCAGTTCACAAAACAATCCTGGAGTTTTAGGAGAAACAGGGTAGCAGCCTCATCCAGTACAATGGCAGTGAACGGTGACCACGGATAAAACGTTAAAAAAAGAACACAAAACAAACACAAAATGTCTCCATCCTGCTTGTGTGGTGTAATCCAAGTGTCCACGAGCCGCAACATTAAAAATTAACCGCAAAAGACACCGTTTACGCCATGTTTTCAGCAGAAACGTCAGCTGTAGCATGTAGCCGGTAGGATGTAAACATGGCGTCGATCTCCCGAGACTTCGTATATATCTTAATGGACGCACGTGCGGAAGTCTTGCGAGATCGAGTACAAGATTAGTAGTGAGTACATTAGTAATGATTTCTTACAACTCACAAACACACACTTACATTTAGCGTTAATTTGAACTCCAATTAATATGAAACGGGCAAACAATATCATTTATTCCGGACCAGAATAGAAATTTCAAAGGGGGGCACTGCAGTGTTACTGTAAGAGAAATTATATGTTTAACTTAAAATGTCCTTGATCTCTGATGGCATATCATGGTCATTTAATGATTTATTACAGTAAATATATTACAAATTTCTCCTTTAAAAGTTTGAGTTGGGCTTAAAACTGAAAAATCTAAAATCTGAAGTGGGTTGCCTTGAGTTTTCTCACTTTTAATTTTTTTAATTCTTATTTTTTTAATTTTTTTTTTACAGTGTTGTTGCCTCCCACATGTTTTATGGATGTTGATGAAATATGTTGTTCATAAAAAACTGGTGAACATAATTTTTTTTTTTTTTGAGTCAATACAAGATGTCAAATACTTCTAAAACATCTTTGGAGCTGTCTTGCTGACACAATTCATTGCTTTGCCACCACAGCGTGTAATAACACTGTAGTGCAGATTTCATAATTGTTACTGTGGCGTTTTCTTTTGTCAGATGCCACAAAAATGTAGATTTTGCTTGAGGGAGTGAGCCTATTTTTGCATGAAACTCCAGTAATCCACACAGCCTGTTTGATCTGAAAATTAGTAACTTGTGACAAGTCTCTCTGGCTGTCTGATTAGCATGCTTTATTTTCTAAACTGTGATTCATTGAAAAGGAGAATTATGTCGACTCCAGGACAGGCAGCTAAATGAAGCAACCTATGGTCGAGCTGGTTTCATATAATTGAAAACACACTACTCAGTCGCATTCTTGTGGCTGGAAGAGGCTTGTTTTTGAGAGGTTAACCTCTCTCTTTTTGTCCTGTGTGTGTCATACGTGAATTATAGTGGAAGAATAAGATTTAACATCTTCCACTCTGTTCTCACCCTGAGAGCTCCTTTAAGATGTTTTCAACCACATTGCCCATGTGGAATGTCTCAAACATTAGTTAGACGCTAAGAAATTGGTTTGTAAGTGCTGCGGAGAGCTGCTTTTTGTGTTTGCTCCAAGAGGTTTCCATAAAACATGTTTTGGATTTGAGTTAACAGTAAATGTAAGCTCTGTGGGACTATTGGCTTGATTTAGAAAAATAGCCATCAGATGTTTCATTTATGACATGTGCAAATGATTTTAAAAAATCATTAAAATAAGAAAAGAGATTAAGACATTTGCTAGCTCTTTGAACATAACAACCCCAAATCTCCTAACTTCCTCTTAAAGGGTGAGTTCACACTATTTCACTCAGTGTACCTCTATTGATGAAGAATTTACTCATGCAGGTAGTTTTGGTTTTATATGCAAAATTTGTATGATCATTTTTGTGTAACTTTGAGGGTTACACTCACAGTTAAGGTGAATGGTAACACTATATTATATTGTGAAGATTGTGACGTATTGTTAAATGGCTCTGCCCTGACAACGCAGCGAAGTCCGATGTTTCATCAAAACATAGGAAGTTGCTTTAACTTTACTGTACATGGTCAAATCAGCCTGAAACTTCACATGTTCATCAACAGTCCAGGCCTGAACATATGATATGAGTTTTATCAATGGGTGGTGCCAAATGGCTTGGCCACGCCCTTTAAAGAGCAGCCCCTGCAACACGTTTCACCAACACGCATGAAAATTGGCGCACAAAAAAATCTCTTGGACCCATAGACCAAACCCAACAGGAAGTCGGCCATTTTGAATTTCATGTTCAATTTGGGGGTTTACATGCTTCATATTTTAATTAACTCCTCCTCCAGAAGTGATCTGATTGACTCCAAAATGGGTGTGTCTAGATGAGTTTGTGATTAACAGCTATTAAAAGATTTGGTCAGCGTTGAACAGTTTGGCCGTGGCTTGGTGTTGAGTTTTGATGTCTCGCCATGAAACCCGAAATTGTTATGACTCTAGTGTAAATGGTCCAATCCACACCAAACTTCACATGTTTCATAAGAGTCCTGACCTGAACACATTCACATGATAATGAGGAGACAGTGGATATAGGAAGTGACATTGAATTTCTTCCTGCAGTGTCCCAAGGCTGAAAATTCTGAGCCTCTTCGACCGGGACGAATACGGCCACAAGGCCGCGGCTGCCCGCACCCCAACTGGCATAGGGGTGCGAGGACCCATTCAACACTCTTTGTAGCTAAAATTCATCTGGAGTTTTTTTGCTTGGTTTTGTCACTTGCTTTCTGTTTTCTATTTAATTCTATGGTTGCTTACTTTTCTGGATTACATGAATTTTGTATTTGCCTATGATCCTTAGATTCCCCCTTTTAGCCTCAATAAGCCTTACAAGGATTTTAAAATATCACCTAGTTCAGTAAAAACATGTTCCAAAGAAAAATGTTGACTGTTCTATTGATTATCCAGAGTTACAGGGACAACAATGTTTGGAAGGACTGGATGAAGTTAAATTCTGCACAGACATTCATGGTTCCCAGACAATCAATCCTACTGACTTTGGCCACCACTAGACTTTTTGAGTAGTTTTAAAATTAGATGAAACACCCACAGCAACATCACATGTATTTTCGGAATACTTTTTCTCTGCTTCACTGAAGCTTTCATCACACTTGGAGTAAAATACTGAATTCAAAACTAAGATTGGCTGCACCATCACATCAAATGACAGATATCCTGTGTATCATTTTCTACATAAGTCCCTCACATTTTAGATATCTTTGGAAGCCCTGCATGGGCACTTGTCTAGAGTTGAAAAATAAAGTACTGAAGTACTTGAGCAACTCTTGTCTGCGCAGCATGAGCATGTAACCAAACCAAACCAAAGGGTTTATGTGGTTGCATTGTATCAAATATGAATTATTTATTGCCAAACTAAAGATCTGCATCTCATCCATGTGCTTATTCTTTTCCCCTGGATGTCTGCCCCACCCTCACAACAAATGATTGATCGTCCCAGCGCCCTGCGAGAACTGACAGCTGCTCCCTCATCCCCTCTCCGGCCTTGCTAACCAGAAAGCCGTAATCATTTCTGACTGGACAATATCTATGAGACCCGCACAGTGCAGGCTGAGGGCAAGATGTCCTGGTTGTGTTATGACAAAGATATTAAAGGAATCTGTCTTCATCTTCATCTTGTGGGAGTTTTCTTTTTAATCCACTCAAAGAAGGATGGCTGGCCCTCTGTGTACTCTCCCTCTTATAGAATATTGAAGGATGGGAGCCTTGACACACACTCATAAAGCTGAGCGAGGAGAAAATCCTGTTTATTTATTTGGAATATTACTCTATTCCCACAACAGATTTCAGGGTCACGTAATATGTGCTGACACAGATAGCACAAACTTCTGCCTCTCAATACTTGGTGTTTTTTTATTGATCAAAAGAGATAAACTTTGCTCTTTTCAACATGGAGTCTGAAAGTTTGGAATGAATAAGTAACTGAATAAGTTTGAGATTAAAAAAAAAAAGAGCCACACATCAGAGGGCAACACTGAGGTTTCTGTCTCCATTTTTGGAATATTTTAACAACTACAATGATTATCTCTCAATGCAAAAAAGTTCAGCAGCTCCATAATTCAAGAAAGGATGAATAGATCCATAATTTAGAGCATTCTGCACTCGTCTGCCAGAGACAACAGCACCACAACGGTTCTATTTCTGTCATACAGTATACTCTATGTACTAATACATAATTCAACAGTTAAAAACAACAGGGAAAGTGTGTTAGAAAAAGTGTTATCCAATCTTATTATAGTTTACACATGACAAAGTGTTACTGAGTGCATGAGAAAGTGTGAGACACAGAGGGGTAAGGAGAACCAGATTATAGCATTATGAATCATTACAGATTGATGGATGGGTGCAAGTGGAAACTGGGATTAGGCCTTTCGACGCGGCCTGTCATGCTGGAGTCTTCAGCTACTGTGACTGTGGGACCATCTTACTGTTCCTAATATTTCAAAGCCTCTTACTCAGCGAGCATGACGTCCAGGGACGACTTCAGACGAGCTTACCACATTAGACATCCAGTATTAAGGGTTCTGCTTGATCTGCAGTGGGACTAAAACCAAAATTTAGATTGCTACTCAAGCACAAGCAAGAGTCAGAGTTTAGTTTGATGGTTATTTTCCAGCACACTAATAAGAGAAGCCACACTTTGTATAGAAATAGATAAAAATAGATAATATGTTCTTCATTAGGCAGTATTCGACCCTTTATTAGACCCCTATTAGGCTTGGCTAATTAGGGACACATTTTAACAGACTTATACTGCGATGTTCAGACCAGGGGTCTTGCAACCTTTACGATCAAAAGAGTAATTTTTGGCCAAAAAAAGAAAATCTGCCTGGAGCCACAACAACTTAATATTCTCCTTTTTTCCCCCTTAAGTCTGTTTCCTTTTTTGGGGGGGTTTGGTATCCATAGCTGGCTTGTGGAGACTCAAGAAGATCAACAACTGCCAAAATTTAGTTTATCTAAAGAAGAAAAGGAAACAATCTCAAAAAAGATTGGTAAAACTTTCCCAAAACCTAAGAGTTTGAGTTGGGCGCAAAACCAAAATTTATTGCAGTATGTTGCCTTGAAATTTTGAGTTTTCTCTCTCTTTTTTTTTTGTCTTTACTGTATGCCTACAACAAAAAATGAAAATTATTCCATCCATCGTCTGTAACAGCTTATCCTTAAGGAGGTCGCGGGGGAGCTGGAGTCTATCCCAGCTGACATTGGGCGAGAGGCGGGGTACACCCTGGACAAGTTGCCAGTTCATGACAGGGCTGACACACAGGGACAAACAACCACCCACACTCACATTCACACCTACAGGCAATTTAGGGTCACCAGTTAACACATTATGCAATTAGAGAACCCACACTGACACCAGGAGAACATGCAAACTCTGCACAGAAAGGTCCTGCCCCAGCCACAAACTCCTTGTTGTGAGGTGATAGTGCTAACCACTGCACCACTGTGCTTCCCAAATGCAAATTAAAATGTTTAAAATGTTAAAAGATTATTCATTTCCATATTTATTTATTTTTTTGCCAAAAACCACAGGGAGCCAAATGCAGCTCTGCAGCCGCAGGTTGCAGACCTCCGTGTC
The DNA here is from genome assembly GCA_027495735.1 of Lutjanus campechanus. Lineage (NCBI taxonomy): Eukaryota > Metazoa > Chordata > Actinopteri > Lutjaniformes > Lutjanidae > Lutjanus > Lutjanus campechanus. The sequence continues at coordinate 114,117 of JAJHUR010075335.1, read as the reverse complement.
AAACAAAAATACAGAACTTATGGATCCGTTTATGACGATTATTCATAATGAAGTTTGAGAGCCATGCAAATTATGGGGGTTTCTGGGGAGAAACAACAAAACAACAAACAACAAAATGTCAGGATGCCGGGAGACGGTCCTGAAATACAGGAGAAACCCAAGAAAAACGGGAGTGTTGGCAGGTATGAACAGAACTGTACCGTAAACTAAAGTGTACAGTTTCCCACGGTTAGACCCTTATAAGACTTCAATAGAGGGTAATTAAGGACACATTACAACAGAACTGTACTGTGATCTTAAGTGTATTATTTCTGCAGGCAGATCATGTGATTTGATCAAGATCAAGGGAATGTTGTAAATGTGTCCCTAATTACCCACTAAGACAGTCTAATAAGGGTCTAATAAAGAGCTAATACTGTCTAATATAGAAAACATTATTTCCAGTTTTTGTCTAATTTAACACAGAGCATAGCTTCTCACATCTTATCAGTATACTGTAAAATAAAATGTGACCAGTTTGATTATAGAAATGCAAAATGAGCTGGTACTTGCAAAAGTTGAGGTCTGGAAAAGGCAACGGGATCCACGTCATTGCCCCGTCTATTATCACTCTGTCCTTACTGCAAAACAGATGGTTTGTTTGCTCTCTACCTCCACGCTTTATGGTCGTATAACCTCCACGTGCACAAGTGTACGCTGACAGCGCTCCTTGCTCACAGACAGAGCACTGTTTGAGCAAGGAGCGATAAAGTTTTGTTAGAGTGCTGCCGTTATCGCAGAGGGAGGCCCCAGCTAACCTTCAGGATTAAATAGGGTGCTTTTTTACATTTATTTGACTTTTACAGGGTCATGAATGTAGGGCAGAATTTATAATTATGTTATGTGGGGCAAGAAAAGTCATTTAAAAGAGACTCTGTACTGTATCATTACCTTTTACAGGGGGATTCTTTCAGCTTATTTACCCAGCTGACGTTTTTCTCTTTTCCCAAGAAGTCAAAATTGATGTTTAAGTGTTTTTTATCACATATAAGTTATAACAATGAGAAAAAATTGTTTCATATTTCAGAGTTGTTCTTGTCCTGTAAAACGATTAAATACTGTTGACGACTCATCCTGCACTTGGGATGGACTAAATTTGCATCCAATGAAACACTGGACTGGAATATTTCTGGGGAGCGGGACTCACTGTACAAAAGCACTACTTCATTATTTTAGTAACTGATTTGCTTGAAACAGGATAATCTTTTATGGAGAAAATATTTTCTGTTTTCCTCTCTGATGTCTACTTATTGCTAAAGTAGCTAACCCTCCATGTTTTCCTGGGACACTCCCATTTACCGCTGCCCTCCACTGGTTTCCTCCTGGGGTCACAATTCTTCCATATTTCTCCTGATTTCTGACCAATTTTCATGTGATGCATTAAGAGAGCTGCTCGTGCCCACTGTATCTAGTTTTCCTTAATCCATCCACGCTCGCATCTCGTCTCTTGAGACAGAGAGGGAAATGGAGAATATTAAGATAAAGAAATACAATACAACAAATTTTAGACGTCATGGAAAGAAGAACATTTCTCTCAGAAGATTTTAAAGGAAAGGGGCACATTTCTTTTCAAAGAGCAGCCTAACTAGTATACCCCTTGGAAAAAAATATTCATAAAATATTCATTTATTGTAATAAAAGTTGAAATCGGACAAAGTAAAGCTAAATGCTATCGTCATAAGTGTCAGTTATAGGTCATCTGCAGGCCTGTGTTTGCCATAATATGTTCTTTAAAAGTCAGCAGAATACAGGAAATCTGTCTATGAGAGGACCCACAGACCTTCTGCTTTAGAAATCCTCCCTATTTTTGAGGTCTCAAGGTTGGCAAGTATGTGTTAGTGAGCAAAAGAACTGGTCTCAGCAGCCTTCCAGTGACCACAACTGGTCACTGGCACAAACACATCCTCTGAGACGGACAGGGAACACAGTACCCAGGTCGTTTACAGAGCTTCCTGATGGAAAGTTGCTTTACTTGTTGCTTAAGTAAGTTAGCTAACCTCTAACTCCCATTAGCTCGGTTAGCCGTGACTCAGCCCCGGGGTCCTGGGAGCAAAACCCAGCAAGAAAAACAACTGTACTGCATCCTAGTCCTCATCAAACTGCCCTCTGTTGGTCTTTGAGGCTGTTTTGGTGTTGGTGTCCGGGAAGATTCAGCAGAACCGCTCTCTGTTCTCGTGGCTACTGTAGTGGTCTGCCACAAGTCCCTCCCAAGTTGCCTGTTTTACAGGAAACATGTAACCAATAAGAACTCTGCTGGCATTTTAAGTGCGTATCTGTTCTTTGTGTTATCTGCTGTAGAGGGTCAGTTCAACAGGACAAAGTCAGTTTAAACTGTCATTTTAATGCATTAAAATGAATTATTTTGGATTTATTGTATTATTTTCATCATAACACAGCAGTAAAATGTTCCTATGATATTTGTAGCCATTATACTGATAAATTCTGTGGTTATTATCCTCATAGTGCCCCTCTGCTACTGAAAAGTGTAACACCAGGCACATCATGGTAAAGTACTTGACCTCTGAAAATGCTGAATGTAACTTCAGTATATGAGGCAACTGCCTAACCTCCCACAAATACTGCACAGGGATACCGAAGGCAGTGCCAAAAAGTTTTCTGCAGTTTTCTGAACGGACTGCAGTTTGACCCTTTTCCAAAACGGGAAAATTAAGCAGAGTAAAAGAAAATGAGGATTTGATGAGGGACATAAAAATCCAATATTACTCAAACCATCACTGGTATTTAATTCATTTAATGCCTCAAAGCCCCAGTGGCTTATCCTTTTGACTCCGGGTTAAGGAAACCTACACGCATGTCTTCAAAGGTGGGTCTGTCCTACAAATCATACTGTATACATCACACACACACACACACACACACACACACACACACACACACACACACACACACACACACTCTCTTATTTGGCGCAGTAATGTTCCCCCAAACAGAGACAAATAATGATGCATTTCTTCTTCGTACCAGCAGAGGGCTACACATTGCCTACAAAAACATTCAACTTCAAACCAAAAAGGGTTTTCTGTCTAAAAATGTCATTATCATCTCGGAAAATAGTAAAGTTTTTTGGCTTCTCTGCTTTAGATGTACAACTCCAGGAATTCCTTCAGTTCTTTAATTAATATTTTGGGGCATTGAAGTTGGATATTGTTACCGCTGGGCTGACTGACATGCACTTTGCAGATGTGACATGGTGTTGCAGCTGCGGATGAAATTTATGTCCGTTAACTTGTGCTGTTTTGCGTTTTATGCAAAACAGTAATTTTGTGCCCTTCTGATGCATCAGTGTACAGTTTATGTCCCGATTAGCTGTAATGATCTAATCTGACCTCATTACAGTTCCCCAATTACAATGCATAAAATCACGTGTTGAAAAAAGAAAAGTTTATTTCATCTGAGCCCTTAGGACCCAACACTTTTCAACACAGTGCAAGTGATGCCCTTGCATGAAGGTAATTAACACAGACGAAGGTTAAGTACATAGACAAAGTTACTGCTAATGCACCATTAACACCTGAAGACTTGAAGAGGTGTCATTTTGTTCACTGATGCAACTGTTAATTTTGATGTTTTCAGCTTTAAGTTTACTTATTAATTCAAGGCCACTACTATTAAAGCATTTCTGCAAAATAGAATTTTTAACATTGCTCAATTTCATACACTGAATTTACATAATTTTAAAATGTAACCCAAGATAAAAGAAGAGTGTAAACTCTAATGCAACACAACTCAACTAATTTTAGTATTTTAGCATCAAATGATTGGGAGAAAATGCAACCTTGGCCTGTCATCATCATGAATTTGCCTTTCTCTGACAGACAGCATAATATAATATTTATGTAGCGTGTGAATACACAAATCACCCTTTAAGAGATTATGCAAACATAATGCAAGCTATGTGTCCTTTCTTCTTCAGAAAGTTCAAGAAATCCTCTCGGGTGCTCCTGTCCTTCTCTCGCTGTCTCGTCCACTGCAGTCTGGCTTCCTCTCTTCATTTTATGTAAATGTGGCAATAAGGGGCCCATATACATGGGCACTTGCGGAGTGGGAGCCCGCAGCTGCAGGGAAGAGCTGCCACTGAGGTGCAATTATTGCGTTGGAGGGCTTCAGAGCAGCAGTCGAGCCTTGAGATGTTTGATGAGACATCAAACAATTTCCAGTAGAAAGAAGTTGTGAATGTAAAGATTCTCTGACTTCTTCTCTCTTGTCGTGAAACAGATGAGGGGCATAATGAGGCAGACATGAGTACACAGGTGGTTTGCTTCGTTTGTTTCCATCCAGCTGTCTGCATTTGTTACATCCGTTTTTACACAAATCAAAAATCACAGCTCCTTTCTCTTCTTTCCAACTTTCAACATAGGCTGACTATGCTCTTAGTGCCAGTCATCCAAGAATAGTGCCCTGCTTTTCCCTTAATGTCACAGCTGTTGCTGATTTCCTCTTTTTTTTTTTAGGACTCTGCCAGCTTCACCACAGCAACAAATCCCTGGTGCATCCTGGGTCCTTGATCCTCTGTTTGCGTAGAGTCACTATGGGGTAGCTTCCCGAATTTACTTTGAAAATGTTTTTCGTCCACAATGGAGAACTTGAAGGATGAAAGATATGCCTCTATTTCAACATATTCTTGTATATTCAGCTTCTCTGGCTGAGCCCAGATGTCTTGAGGTTGGAATAATGGGAACAATAAATGAATTAAAGGCAAATTCACAGATATTGAAATAAGCCCACACAGTCAGCCGGGGGCTTGTATAAAAATACTCCAGCAAAGACACTCATGGCAGCGTTTCTGCTATATTTGAGGATCTAATATTACACCCGCGCACGTTCTGTGATAGCACCCGGAGGCTCAGACATGTTGAGAAGCTCATTAATCACCAACCTGCAGTCATTGTGTTTTGTGTGATAGATTGCAGCGTGAAGACGGTGTACAAATGACGAGGAGGAGCCTCAGTCTGTGTGTGTCTGTGTTATGATACCACTGTGTGTCTGTCCAGCTGTGTATGTGTGTGTGTGTGTGTGTGTGTGTCTACGTTCACATTTAACCCTTTGCTTCATCACGAGTGACTCGACAGCTGAAGGCACAGTGTGACTTTGCACCGACATGGCACGGCTTACCAGCGGGGGCACACGGTGGCGGCCACCTCGAGGCAGATGGCTGTGATTCTGTTAACATCTGTGTCAGGCTGCCCCTGCTGTAAAATAAATTTCCCCTCTAGGCCTGAGACATGACTTTGTCTTCAGGAGCGTTAACATGCCATGTAATCACACTGTGTCTGTGAATGTCATTAGCCTCCCTTTGAAATATGTAAGGGAATAAGAGGAAGGAGGCTTCGCTTTTTTAAAAAACAGGTGTGTGCACGCTTACTTCCTCCTCTGTATGGTTTTTTAAACTAGAGAGTGCGCTGTGCCAGTCATTTTCATAATTCACATGAAATCAATCAAAAGAATCTGATGGATCCAGGAATGCTGTGCTGCTGCCCATTCACGGATGCTGTGCTGACATCTTAATCGAACAGTATATTTACAGTAGCCACTCCAGCAGCCATATACCTTACCTCAGTGTATGAAACAATTTGTGATTGTACACTAATGAGCCTTGAAAGAGACCATATTCCACAAAGCTTTGCCTTTAATTTGTCAAGTTAATGCTGCGTTCAGCAGAACAAGCCCCACAAGGACTGACCTGGCAACTTTCCTTTCCTTTCCTTTCCTTTCTTTACTTTACTTTAATTCTTTCTTCCTTACCTTCACTTCACTTCACTTCACTTTACTTCACTTTACTTCACCTTACCTTACCTTACCTTAATCTGCTTTCCTGTTTCCTTTCATCTGCTTTTCTGTTTCCTTTCCTTTCCTTTCCTTTCTTGTCCTGTCCAGTACTGTCCTGGCATGTCCTTTTTCCTTTCCTTCTCTATCACTTTCTTTTTTGGTTCCTTTTCTTTTCTAGTCCCTTTCTTTTCTTTTCCAATTCCCCTCTTTTTCTTTCCTTTCCTTCCTTTTTCAGTTCCCGTCCTTTCTTTTCTAGTTCCTTTCCTTTCTTCTCTGTTTCCTTTCCTTTCCCTTCCCTCTTCCTGTCCCTCTCCTCTCCTCTCCTCTCCTCTCCTCTCCTCTCCTCTCAAGTTTGACCACTTATGTATTCCACAAACGAGACAAACTCTCCTTCTCACACTGGTTCGAGCTTCTCTTTCGGCTTGAAATTTACGATGCTGAGGTGCAGCAGGGGTGTTTGCCCGGAGTGCAACAGGGAGAACTGTGGAAAGGGCATTTTTGCGAGCTGTCCTCTGACACGCCACCCACACAGTCCTAAACGGGGTGTTATCTTCCACCATAAATCACTCGGGTCATTAAATCACACCCCAGACACTCTTCTGCCCTTTCTCATCACAGTGGTTTCTCTTCATCTTTATTCAATTAGGGAGATTAATGGCCCGGGATACAGCACCCAGGTTGACATTCTGTTATGGGCGACATGACTGAAATGTCACAGTGTGAGGAGGACAGGATGTGAAAGGATGGGCAGGGGATGCTCATTTACTCTGGACACGTAGCGATAAGCCACTCTGAGGGGACTCTTTATTCCTGTTTATACACCTGTTGCTACTGGCTTGATGAGGCTTCAAGATCAGACTTTACAGAGAATCAAAGGAGAACTAATGTATAAACCTCAATTCTAAAAAAGCTGGGATGCTGCGTAAAACGTTTTTGCAACATTTGAACTTGGGGTTTGTAATTCACGTCATAAAATCATTTTTTATGTTGTTTCACCTCTTTAAACCCTTTCTGTTTCCAGTCAGGAAGATGTGGTAGAAATGTTTTTTCAAGTCTAATGACAAGCAGAATAAAAAATTTTGTCCTTATCCGCACCACGAATGAAACCATCCCGGACACCATCCTGTCTGTGTGACTCACTCTAACTGCGAGCGGTGTACTGTGAAGCTGTAACAGACCTGGAGACATGGCGCTTGCTCAGCAACGCAGCAACTGCCAGAGCCCACAGCATTTCCCTACAATAGAGAAGGGATTTGAACTGGGGACTGACCAGTGTTTCATCTGTCAGACACTGGACCACATCTGAATAGAAGCCCTGGGCAGCGGCTTTGAAGGCTCCTTGTTAGTCCTGCCACGAACTGCCACTGTAATGTAAATTAGGTGGTCGAATAAAAAAAGAAATATGAAAATGTGCAAAGGAAAGCCACTAAGTGAAAACTGCACTCATTCCCTATAATGTATTGTTCTGTTGCTAAGGAGAGCAGAGCTCCAGGGGGATATTTCATCATATTATCTAAATATAGATATAAAATGCACATTTTATAGATTGTTGGGCCTCGCTGTGATGGTGGGATTTGCAGGCTACTGAGTTGAAGGGCTGTAATGGTAGAAAAATAAAGCCTTTCATCTCCCTTCAACTGAAATTTTTATCCAGTCATGTCAGTGGTGCTGTGTCTGGCATGTACATGATACAATGAAGGTCACGAGGAGAAGGAGAAAATAGGATTTTTTTGTGGATGAATGAATAAGCGCTCTGTTGCGGTCGCTATGCTAATGACACAGCTTGAGAGATGACTGTGTCTGTCTGTCAGCTGGTCAGTTAGTTGATTGGTCCACCACTTTGATCCAGGCTAAAATATCAACAATTGGAAGGATTTCCAAGAAAAGAAGTCTAATATTTCACATAGATGTAGATGCATTTGTGTTGCCTTGTTATCCTATATCAATAGTTTAACAGTTATATTATTCAAGGAACTGCTTTACAATAAGACTAACCTTCTAAATGATTTACAAAGGTTATCAATTAAGTTGTAAACACTTTATAAAGCACTATTAAACTATAACAAAAAGTTATAATGCAGCTTTCTTATATTCATGTGGGCTCACTATTTGGGAAGATCCAATTAGAGCTTACTACTAATTAATCTTAATAATGAGCTGCAAACATTTATAACACATCACCATTTATTAATGACTTACTACCACTTATAAGCAACGGGAGCCTTATTGTAAAGTCATTCAACCTATAATAACAATGACTCACTGCATGCTGAAAATATCAAGGTAAACAATATTGTCTTAGTGCAGGGGTCAGCAACATTTAGTATCAAAATAAAAAAAAGCAAAAGCAAAAACTGTCTGGAGCTGCAACTATTTTCATCAGAAAAAAATTTCGTTAGCTAGCCTGGGGTCAGTTAAGACTAGCCACTGGCAAAATTTAGAGGAAAATGCACTGAGCCATAATTTTAGGTTATGATGCACATTTTATCAATGAATTCATAAAAAATATCAATATTATAAATATTCTGTGTATAGTTATACATTTTTACAATTGGATAATGTAAGAATCATTTTAGATGATTCATGAAAATTGAAATGTTAACAAACAAGAGCCGTTATTCATTTCAGTTGAATTTTGTACACAAAGCCACAGGGAACCACTGATGAGGCAAGGCAAGTTTATTTATATAGCACCATTCAGACACAAAGCAATTCAAGGTGCTTTACAAGAACAAAGAAATACATTAAAATATAACATTAAAGGAACATTAAAATTGCGTTTGAGATCATTAAAAACAAAAGCTAAAACAAAAGCTAAACCATTTATTGGCTTGCTAAAAGCAAAAGCAAGCCAATAAATCGTTAAAAACATTCCAAAAACGCATTTAAAAAGCAAACATAAAACAAAAGCAACAAGCAAGACAAATATAAAAACAATAGCTACAGATTATCTTAACAATAAGTTATGAATCTGTCTCACTGGAAAGCTGCCGTAAACAGTAATGTTTTAAGCTCTAATAAAACAGTTTCAACTGACCTCAGGTATTCTGGAAGTTTGTTCCACAGGTGGGGAGCATAGAAACTAAAGGCTGCTTCACCTTGTTTGGTTTTGATCCTGGGAACACTGAGCAAACGTCTTCCAGATGATCTGAGGGGTCTGGGTGCTCCATAAGGTACAAGCAAATCAGAGATGTATTTAGTCCCGAGACCATTTAGTGCTTTATGTACAAGGAATACGATTTTAAAATCTATCCTTTGACACACAGGAAGCCAGTGCAGTGATTTAAGCACTGGTGTAATGTGCTCCACTTTCTTGGTGTTGGTGAGGACTCTGGCATTCTGCAAAAGATCCACATGCAGCTCCGAAGCCGCAGGTTACAGGCGTCTGCCTTGGTGTATGCAAATTCTACTGATGGAGAAGGCAAAGTAATGAGATCTGAGGCTGAACATTACAGACAAATGTAGGCTCACTATTTGGCAAACAGGTCACTCCTGCCCTTTTTATCTGAGGAGTTGTAACACCTTATTAAGGATTTATAAAGTGTTTACAATCTAATTAATAACCTAATTCTAAAGCATTTATACACATTTATAAGGGAAGTCTTATTGTAAAGAGGTACCAATTATTATATTATTTGTATATAAATAAAATCTGACTAATTTAACCTGTTATTTTCATTATCTTCCCCTGTGAAAACAGTATTCTATTTGCAAGTTATTCTGACAAAAAAAACTCTCTAACATAAATTGTGACAGCTCGTATCCCTGTAAACTCTTTCCATCTGTGGAAGCTTATCCACATATTCTACATTCTTTTACTTACAACCTTAATTGTCTGTGCAAGTGTTGTGTTACGCTTTCCACTTCCAATATATCACACATATGAAATGTCACTCTGTGAGGAAACATGGAGCACCTGTGAGGTCCGAACGTCAGGAACACTTTCTGAAATGTGCTCTATGCTGTTCTAGTCCGCTTATCAAAATACTGTAGTCATTATGATTTCAGCATGGTTGTTTTCAATTCATTAATGAGGCTTTCAGCATGAAAAAAAACAAAGTGTGACAGGATTTATAATACAAACTCCGAGAAAATATGGCATGCTGACATTTGAATTAAACATGTTATGATTATGAAATGCCAAAAAAGTATCTCTGTCCGTGTGGCATTGCAGAAACATCCAGAAAAACAGCATGAATGTTACAAGCCCCGCTTTTGCTTTTTTTGTATCACCCTCACGTAACCTACTTTGCCTTCACATAGAGTTTGGAAGCAGCTGGGTGAAGAAGGAGGCAGCTCCGTCTCTCATCATAGTCTGGAGTTGACTCAAGCCGCTGTTGGCTGGTTCGTCTCTGTCGTCATCTGGCAGGTGACTGACAAGAGCAAACACTCAGGCAGCCACGGCATTGTTCATGGTGGGGAAATCTCCTGGGAACCGTCAGCAGACTTCCCCCCACATTTACAAACCTTTTCACACGCACACAGGATTGTCTACCATTACTTAGTATTCATTTCTTCCGCCGTGTGATTGTCAGGCTCTGGGTAGCCATTGTTTAGGTTGTGTAGTGTGATTTTAGATGTCGTGTAATGTGACAGTTATTGTTAGTAAAGCTGACTGGAGCCTGGCAATGAGCTTGTTAAAGAGGAAATTAAATAACACTTTGTATCAAACTGTAATAAAATGGTAGGGTGCCATAGAATTTTAGTACAAAATGCGAATGCTACAATGTTCTACAGCATTCGAAATAGCTTTTTAATTCATCATGCCATCTGCAGCTGACACACAGGACTCCTCTGTGCATTGCTTATATAATTAACCTTTACTCATCCGTACAAGCCACAGCACAGTGGAGCAAGACAACCACGCACATGTCTCCATGCTCACAAATACAGTTTGTCTCTGATGAAATGAGGAGCAGTGGAAAGATCTTGGCATGAGAAGTAATATGATTATGCACGGACTCACAGGTGTAACATTTCCAATTACTGCTGTTCTCAGTTTAATCAAAACACAACCACCCCAGAGCATCACCATCTACATGTTTATGAATTGTAGTTTAGAGGGTTGGCTGCACTGTGTGCTGTTGTTTTTACTCTGGGTGGTACACAGTCAAAGATGCTTAAATAATCATTTCCTAGCAGCGTTGCATTAAATGCAAAATCAGTCATGCTAGACTTTATAGAAATAACAAAACAGGTACTTTAGTTTAGGTGTTTCATAAAAGTGTTGATTTTATTTGCCTGATTATAAGGTGTGATTACCAGCTTGGCACTGGCTGTATCTATCCAAGCTGTGAGCGTTTTGGCAAACAGTTGAGATGATTCCAAAGCCAAGACGGCGAACAATAGCAACTGACTACGGCGTATGGTAATGAAGCTGAACACTTGCAAACAAAAGGAGACAAAACAATTGCTGCCACATTTTCACTTTCTGAACACTGGGGTATTTATTATCCAGAAATATAACAGCCCCTATTTAACCACTTACAAGTTGCACACACTTAAAACGAGCCATTGTACTGTAAAAACGAGTGATTTTTTGTTTCTCTGTGCAGGGAATCAGAAAAGTGAGGAACATTTCAGACATCATTGTTCTTTATTGTTGCAAACTTTTTTGCAATATGATTATTAGAGCACTTTGCTTTGTCAGACTCACAATGAACAATTTAAAGAAAGTATCAAAATCGATGTAACACAAGCAGAGATATTGTCTTTTTATTCCACACGTTCATTTCTCACAATGCAGGCAGAGAGTTTGATTGCAGACTTGATTGTTATGCAAGTACCCTATTTGACATTCAGGGGGCATTTTGTCATAACTAGTGTACAAATTCTGGACTTATGGCCAACATTTTGTTTTGTGAGGTCACAGCGAGCTTTGACCTTAACCACTAAACTTTAAGCGGTTGATCCTTGAGTCAAAGTGGACTTTTGTACTAAATTTGAAGCAACTCCCTCCAAACAATCCTGAAATATCGCATTCACAACAGGAGGAAAGATGTGAAGTTACAGTGATCTTTGACCAAAATTGAATCACTTCTCTTTTGAGTCCAAGTTAACATTTTTGCTGAGTTACAAGAAATGCCCTCAAGGTGTTCACAAGAATGGGACGACCCAAAAACATAATTCCTCTGCATGTGAGGGCTGTTGCTGACATGGATGCATTAAAAAGATTAATTAGAATTCACTCAGTCCCCACTGGAGTCAGAAAAGGCCTTATACAAGTTTTGTATAAAGACCTGTAAACAGACTTTGTGTAAAATCAGTGGAATTCCCCTTTATGTACATGATCAATTTCTCCTATCCCCCAACAAACTTCTCATGCCCTGAGAGAAGCTAAACATCCAAAGAAAAAAAGATAAATTAAGGCAACGAAACGGATCAAGATGGCTTTAAAAATCATGTTTTGTTGAATACATGAGCAAAACCAAGAGATGTTTTCTTTTCTGACAAACACAATAAAAGTTACTGTAACAGTGGCAATGCCTCCGGCTCACATACTGAGTGGGCAATTGTAAATAGGTTCAATTTGCAAGCCGATATGTTAAGTTTGCATAGTCTGCTGTTACCGCTGGTTGCCAGTTCTGGTGCTATTCTGAAGGTTAACTAAACACTGAATGAAATGAAGCGTTGGTTTTGGATGGAATCATGAGAAGTAAACCAATCTTTATTCTTAATTACATGATAGTAGAAACGCCAGTAAAAATATGGTTCGCTCCTTTGGTTTTTCAATGTGGCCACTGTTATGGCAACTTCAAGCACAATTGCAGCCCTCTTTCCATTAAATGGCCATTTGTCACTGTGAGAAGAAATCTCGTCCTTCCCACCGGCATATGTCTTTTCACTGTCTTTATAGCCAGTGGATGTCAAGGTTGTCTGGTAAGAATAACACAGCCAACAGTATAACTGAGCGTGTCCACAAATGACAAGAAAATGGACTCAATCAGACCATCCACAACCAGGCAAATACAACTCTAAGGTGGACTGGAAAGGTTGGACCTTGCTTGACAGAAGGAAAAAGCACCTTCATGCCAGAATAGCTCATACTATGCTCTGTTGCTGCAGCAACATGAATGATGTCATACTGTCAATATTAAACGCATCACTTTGTGGCCAAAACCTGATTGGATCTCAAGAAAATACTGTGGACCTGCCTGCCAAGGCTATTCTCAACATTAGCATGAAAAGCTGAGTGACAATAAACAAGAGTTCTGTTATTTCCAAGCCAATTGTTGTCATCAACTTTTCACTGGCTGCCATTTCTCAGGAAAGCTCAGATTCAGGGGCAAATATACGCTCTGAGTCTGAGCAGTGATGCTTTCACTTTCCCATTCTTCAACAGGATTGATACTTAGTAGGAGGGGAGGCGAACGAGCAGCTTGGCAACTCCATTAGCATAATTGCATCATTAATTGTGAATCCCTTTCACTCTGAGAAATAGTAGCTGGTACTGGGTGCAGCTTCTAGTCAAGAGAAAGGCTTCACACACAGCAGTTTGTAACGAGCCAGAGAAATGCCTGCTGCCTCATTAGTGCTAGATCCCTGCAGGCCTCCTTCTCTGAATACAGGGGGGTCTGACGCCTGTGAATGACAAACCCATGGTGTTTGGTAGAGTGGAGGCATTCAGGTGAAAGTTATTACACTTTTCTTCCCACACTCAACCGCATAACTCAGCTTTAGTGTTTTCCCCACAGGGACACTCCAAGGTCGATTGTATCTCTCCAAGTAAAAGCGGCGACCAAACTTATGTTTGAAGAACTATTCCCAAACTGCTGTCTCCTCCGTAATGAGGACGCTCTCCCTGCATTCCTGCATGCTGGTGCTGTGAAACAGAATGGAAGAAAGACTGTGTGAAGAGGATGAATGAGTGAGTAATTAGGAGTGTAAGGCTGATCTTGAATTGGCAAAGGAATGACAAGTGTGAAAGCCGCCTCTTTATTTCAACACAGAGAGAAACCTAGTGAGTGGGCTGAACATGATTCCCAACAGGCAGTGTCAACTGCATTCAAGAAACAAATGAACAATGTAAAGAGCACACAAGTAAAGCTTTTTCACTTCACTACAGTAGGATGCTTGTAAGACTGTTCTGAGTGACACGGACATAAGGGCACTCAAAGAAATGTTTTGAAATTTAGTTTAATGTGCATATTCACCTTCTTGTCAAGCGGTAGATAAGAAGATAAATGCTGCTCTTATGTCTGGATGGAAAATATGAATTCAGGTTCAGCAGCTGGTTAGCCTAGCTTAATAAGACTGAAAACAGGCCAAAAACTAGTCTGGCACAAACGTGGATAAACAAATGAGTTATAATGTGTTAATTGTTGAGCTTTACAGGTGTTGGCAGGTTGATTTTGTTATCTTTGGACAGGACCAGGCTTGCAGTTTCCCCCTGTTTCAAGTCTTGCCAAGAGCTGAGACATAAGAAGACTGATAACACTGTCATGTCTGTATGGTGGGCTAAATATGAAGCTACAGACAGCTTAGCTTAGCGTAAAGACTGAAAACAGGGGGAAACAGCTAGCTTGGCTCTGTCTGAAGGTACCAAAGTCTGTTACACTTTAAAGGTGCTGTATACAATATTAACTTCCACTAGAGCAGGGGTCTCCTACGCGTCGCCCGCGATCTACCAATAGCTCGCAGCCCCTTTCCAAGTAGCTCACCGAAGGCCTAATGAATCATCCATAAACTTGAAAACTTGATTGGTCACTTGGCCAACCGCCACCTTATATCCAATCAAATTCACAGGTGTCTCACCCCCTTCTTACACAAAGGGATTATTTGCCAATTAGTTGTCAATCAAACGGTTGCGCTGCTGTCAGCCTGTCAATAATCTTGATGTGTCAGGGGTGATGTGAGATGGAGCAGCAGTCATGGCCGCAGGAGGAGCTCATACGAATAAGAGGCAAAAACATATAATTTCCACGAAGAATGGGAAATAGAGTTTTGTTTTACCAATGTTAAGGACAAGTGTGTGTGTCTGATCTGTGGTGCGAGCGTGTTGGTCGGTAAAAAGTGTAATGTGGAGCACCATTTCACCAAAGTCCACAGCAACTTTTCACGGGACTTTCCTGCAGGTAGCAGTCTACGAAAAGAAAAGATAAAAGAGCTGAAAATAACGCTTCAAAGACAACAGGATCTGCTCACCAAACCGACGAAGGAGGCCAATGCAGCAGCAACAGAGGCTTTGTTTAAAGTTGCGCACATATTAATGAAGCACAAAAAGGCGTTCACTGATAGCGGGATTGTGAAAGAGGCCATGACTGCAGTGGTTGAGACGTTATTCAAGGACCCCAAAAGTAAGACAAATTTTGTCTGCTATTGCCGATGTACAGCTTGGTGCTAATACTATGGCAAAGAGAGTGTCTGGCTGTCTGTGGATGCGGCAAAACAGCTGGAGTCGGATATGAACAGGTGCAAATGGTTTTCAATTCAGTGTGATGAGTCTGTCGACTCCAGTGATACAGCCCAGCTAGCCGTTTTCATTCGCATGGTGTTTGATGACTTTTCCACCAAAGAGGAATTATGGAGCTTACTTACTGAAAAGACAAAGTGCACATGCAGATGATTTAAATGTTGTTTGTGATGCAAAATGTGAGCTATGGACACGAGCTTATTGAGTTTGTTTGGGTTGAAATACAGTATGAGAATAAATGTTACAAAACAAGAGTAGCTCTCGTCCATTTTCATTTTGTAAAAGTAGCTCTCAGAGGGAAAAAGGTTGGAGACCCCTGCCCTAGAGGTTGCAGTAGACCACCAACTTCTCAGACCAAAACAAATGCACGCTTTGTTTACTCAATAAACTTGGGAAAAACGTGTCATCCGAAAACTCACTGCTTGCAAAAATCAGATCAAACTGTCAAACTAGGCGGTACTGATGAAATATAGATAAAAATAATGTTAAACATATTTTAGTGTACTGTTTAGCTGTAATACAAGAAATATTGTAATTAGATGGCTGCCATTTTGGCTCCAGTTTCCAGCAGAGATTTAATCATTCTCAGAACAGTCATTCTCTCCTAAGGGTGCAATTATTCTAACATATTGTTACACAGCAACCAGTTGTTTGCTGACATTGAATGATGAACACTGCACCTTTAAAGCACTTTGAAAGGACCTTTAAAGCTCATTAATGACCATGTTTTAGCTCTCTTTTTTAAATCATATGTAGCGCTTTCTCCGTATCACCTATTTAGAGATTCAGCGCCCTGGGTTCTTTAACTTAAACACACATGTTACTTTCACTTTGGTTACCCTTTAGTATTAAATAGGTATTAGACTTCTGCTAACTAAGAGTATTCGGATGCAAATGTGTACCTTTAAAGCTCCAATCTATTACAGTAAACCATTCTGTTTTTAACCACTTCTATTTATCACCTACTTATTACCACAACAAATGAGGAAAATGAACTGACTTTATATGAAATGCTCTTATTTATTAGCAATTTTTTAAAAACAAAATAAAAATAAATCACCCTTGTTTTAGCGTTCTTTTATGGCATGAATTATTTTGTACCAAAGAAAATTATAGGCACTAGTCCTTTTTTAGCAAGGCAACGAAAATGAAATCACAGATGAGTCTCTTTTAACCTTGCCTGACAGTATCCTTTAAATCTGATTGATTTACTTATTACCCCTTTAAATCACAAAGCTTATGACCATGCCCTCCAAAACTCCACAAACTGATCCTTTAACTGTTGCTGGCAAGAGTACTCAACATCATTACTTAATAAAACCTTATTAAACACTTTGGCAGGAATAAACTACAAGAGGTAACAATAACCACAGGCTAAACAATAATTCAGAAATTACTTTTGAGGGCCCACTCACAAAAGTAAACAAAAAGCCAACAGTAAAATAAATAAACAAACTCGTTGCAGGCCTGAATTGATGGCAAGGTGTGTTTTACCTTAGCGCGCTGCTAATAGTGTCTTCACTCAATGCACTGAACGATGCAACTGTGGGTGTCACATCCAGGCGGAAGAGTCAGATGTCTCCTTACTTTAATGTCCCTGTAGTTGTCCACTCCTGGTCTCATAAGGGTTGAAAGAAGAAAAGTCCACCTCTGTCCTCACAGGCGATGATGGAAGGATAGTATTGGTCTCCCCTGAAGCCAGAGGTGCAGCCGTGCTTTTCCGGTCACACGGTGCGCTGTCTGGTGACGATCTATGCAGGCCTCAAGGTCCGTGCAGGCAGCATTAGCCAAACAATAGCCGCGAGGCTAACAGGCGGCTAATCAGCAGACTAACAGCAAACAAGACTGAAACTAGCGTTACAACCCACTATAGACGTCTAAACAAGTTTTAGCCGTATATCACACTTCTGACAAAGGCGTACGGCTACTTTAGTAACGGTACTTATTTACCTCGGCTTATGTTCGTAGCGAGCGGCTACAAAAACACACACTACATGTGGAGCCGCTGGCCCACTGTCTCCTCTGTCGGCCGACCTTCACTATTCGTCCCGCCCCTTAACCAATCATAATGTTAGTAGCAGGATGTCTCTCTGAACTGACCAATCTAAGGCAGATAGAAACAAACACAGACAGGATAGTCTGTCACCTCTCGTGCTGAGGGATGTACAGGTTAACCACACGACAGAAACGTCACGTTCTTAAAGGGACATGGCCTTTAGGGAAGTTACATTTAGGAAGTGACATAGACCTTTAAGCCTACTGTTATGCACATAGTAACTCTGGGGCTTTGTTACCCAGGGGTTACACATACAAAAAACAAAGTGAAGTTGGTTTTGTAGAAATGTGTGTTAACGGTCTGCTGGTTGTAGCTTAATATTTACCAAGAGCGCAAATAGAAAACTATTCTTTTAAGAATATTTATTTTATTTTAGACATGTTAGGAGGAAGAATTATAAAACAACATTTTCAAAAGCACTGTTTGGATTTTTTGGGGGGCTGCTCTCACTTTCCCATTTCCTCTCTTGGCTAAATGAAGAGAGGGATGAAATGAGGGAAACACAGCAGCTAATTATCATGGCCAAGCTGCTCAACAGTCCACATCCTAGAATGTCTGGTGACTCCCAGATGAAAACAAGCCAACAGTATTAATGTAACTTGGTTGAAAACTGGTCTTTCATGGAGGCGTAAATGGTCTCTTTCAAAAGCAATTACTGGGTACATTTCCTCAGCCGGCATGGTTGAATAATTATTCAGCAGCAGTGTCAGAAAAATGCCAAAGTTGGGTACAGTGCAATTCAGCTGAACATGAATAGTTTACAAGATATAAATATTTTAATAATTTTCAGCTTTCAATTAGAGCATTCAAGTTTAATTTTCTTGCACTTTGTGCTTTTGCTACACAAAGACAAATTAATAATCCTCTTGCTGCCCTAAAATCAACTGTGTACATTTTTATCTGATATCTCACAGGGATGTTAAAGGTTGTTGTGATGTTTGGTCCATTATTCATGAATGATAAATAATGCAACAAGTGTCACAATCAGTCAAAGCTAGTGTTTTTAGAGGAACATGGAGGATTTCGCACCGTATGCATATTTTAATATAATGTTGCGTTCTGTTTTCGGTCGGCAATAAAAATGATTCTCTGACCTTTCTCGCTGGTGTGGAAGTTAAACAGCCTTCTGCAACGTATCAAACATCAGAGAGGCTTCAAACGCATAAATCTATTCATAATGAACAATGCCCACATGGGAATGTGGTCTCAAATTTATGGAAAACCAAACACACTAAAAGGTTTTGCTGTGCTTGTGTTGGAGGGTGCAGCCTGTGATGAATGACAAGAGAGTTATGATTTTTGCCAGATTATAGCCACCCAGGTGTTGGTGAAGAAAAGAAATGTCCATAAATGCTATGATTGTTTTCAGCAATAAGTCATTCTCTCTTTATTTTAAGATTTTTCCTTTTTGTCAGGTGAAGAGCCAATACGCTGCCTTGGTTTGTTATATCCATTAGCTTTGTAAATGTCTAGTGCTAAAATAGTCTGATAATTTCTTGCTGAATTGTTTCATTAGCTCGATTTGTTTTGAGCTTGGGTGATGAATGGTTTTCTCAAAGCGGTCTAAAAATAAAAGTGATGATACTTGACTTTGTCGTGCTTCAGCCCGCTCAGAGCAGCAAACCCTTGTTGAAAGGCCAAAAAAGATGGATTTGGGAAAATAGCGAATTGGTAATACTATGATAATATTTAATACCACATTATTCTGCTTCACAGTGATTTTATTTTATATTAAGCATTTGCTCTGTGGTTTAGACTGGCACTTCATACTTTACCTTGAGGCAATAATAGCTTATTTTTTAAAAGGTCCTTTGGAAAGAGGTGCATTTGTAATGGAGAAAGATTCCAAATTAAACTGATATTAAAATAATGCTGCTATCCTTCACCAGATGAATTCTTTTTTTTTTTTTTTTTTTAAGGAAAATAGCCTTATTGTTTTGACTACATATGCACAACCCTGTCAACCAAAAATTATGTTTCTATACTATTGAATAGTTTTGTCAAATAACAGAATTTCTGTCTGGATTATATTCAATGGCAACATTTTCCAGACCAAGATATAGTATTATATCCATCTACTGCACAGACAGAGTTTGTATTATAACTGAGGCCAATGGTACATTACAACACCGACAGTCTAGTAGCTCTGAGAGGCTGCACACATTTGTGCTTTGAGATAAATGCTGATATTTGCATGCTAACATGCTCATAGTGACAACGCTAAGCAGGTACAGAGAGGTGAAGTTGCTTCCCTTCTCGTGGACCACAATGGGACCTTACTTTGGAAAAAATATGAATGGTAGTTAAAGGTAGAACCAATAGGATTTGTCCATTCCCAAGATGTCTTGGGCTCTGTAAAGGATCTCATGCACAGCAAAATAATGAGAAATACAGACGGAAGGCAGGGTCTCTGGAGAGACAGTCACCACCACACACTTCAAGTGGGTCATAATTAAACAAACATAAACATAAACAAAAGGGATTGTATTTTTGAGTCTATACATTGCTTTTTTTTAGTAATGGCAAATATTTTTTGATCCTGTTTGAATTGTGCCATGAATTACAGATATGATGTCTGTCAATTTAAAAGATAATTTTAGAAGTCAAGAAAGTCATCATTTGTGGTAAAACTGTTACGAGAGACAGCGGTGTTAGTGTTGGTGATGTATATTGTGAGAGACGAGAGATGTAGTAAACTAAGCACTTTGACATAAAACTAAACTAAGACAAACCTTACACAATTTGTGATGTTCTTGACTTGTAAAATTATCTTTCAAATTGGCAAAAATCATATGTGTAATTTATGGCACAGTTTAAACTGGATCAAAAAATTATTTGTCTCTTGCCATTGACTATTGTTTTGAATGTCTGAAAACGTGCAACTTTTTTCAACTCCTGTCAGTTTTCAGATTTTTGACCACACACAAGTTTAGTAAAAAGAAACATTGCCAAAGCACACATTGTGTCAGTTTAAAATTATTACATTGTCAGATTACTGTCAATATCCCTATTTTTAAATATGTATTGACATTCACAGTTCAAGCAGTGATTATCACTGTTATTTGGAGGTTTTGTTCTGCTAATCACACTTTGCTGCAAAGACACGTAAATACAAGCTGTCTTTAAATGTAGCTTATCCTCTCACTAATTTACCCACAGCCCATCCAAGGCTGAACCCTGGCAAATATCACAGTAATGACACAGGAACATCTCGCACATCAGCTTATAGGGCCACTGTCTCCACTGTCATACCGTGGCATGATGGATAAGAGCTTCTCAGCAATGAAAATCGGTTTTACTTTTCCATGTTCAGAACAAATGGAGCATCCTGCCCACCGGGAGCCTTTTAAGTGATAAGCTGCATTTATTTCCCAAATGCGTTTTCTTTCTTGGTACAAAGCCGCGGACATCTGGTAAAGCTGATTACCAAAACAGACCTGTGTCATGCGTTCCTGTTTTTTTCCCCCCATGTCGACCTTTGGGATTGTTTATTGAAAAAATTATGAGCGGTGAAAGGAGTCATCCAGGGAGAGGATGCATTTGATAAGACACAGATGGTGAAGCATCAAACTCTTGATGATGTCAGTTATTATGGTGCAGACAAGTGTGTTCTGGTAAGTAAGGAGCACTGACTGAGAGCTAATATATTTGATTAATGTAAAGGGATGCGTGCTGTAGACTGCAGCCTGGGTGACAGTGTAAGTCATGCTTGATTGTAGTCATATCTGAGGGTTAAACCAGTATATATACACTTATTATTTTTGCAGGAAGTATGATGCATTAAAGGCATAGTTCAGATTATTTGAAGCTGGGTTGTATGAGGTACTTATCAGTAGTTAGAGTCAGGAGTACCAGCAAGCAAGCTAAGCAATGAACTGCTGTGGACGGGGTCAGCAACAATATATGTTTTAGCCACTTAAAAAAGGTCCACCTAAAAAAAAATCAATATCAGTTTAAGTGTATGTTATATTTAGAAGATTTTCACAGCCTCACTCAGTGGGCAACGGCCACTATATTTCAATCAGGAGAGACTTCATTCTGAGTTTATATATGTTTATAATATGTTTAACTGACATGTGCATAACCTGGATGAGAAATGTGGAAAGTCTTCGGCAATTAGACCCCTTTGTGATGTCATCATGTATAAGGGGCTAGTGAAGCTGTGATTAATGTAGGAAACCCCCTGACCCGATGGAGTCCAGACACTGGTAGTGGGGAAGATGGCGGTGGCGGCTGAAGATCAGGATGTAATGACACGTAGACTTCTGACGTGCTTAACATGGGCCCTGGTTATGAAGAAGTGGAGGCGAATGTGGTGGAGGAGGGTCGCAACGATTCCGCACTGAAATGACAACTGACAGCAGCAGACAGGGGAACAGATTTGAAAGTTTGTCGGCAATAACATGATTGGCTGAAGGAGATAGCGGCTACGTTTGGTTGGTTAACTGACAAGTGATCACCCATAATCAGCAGATTGAGAATAAGCAGGAAAGAGAGTAAAAGATAAAGTTATGAATGAAAGATAGTCTTCCTGACTGAACTTGCGCTAAGCTTCATAAGCCAAATATTGCTTCCTCCAAACCAACCAAACTCTATAAGTGAAATCAGTCATTTTACCTCACAGAACCTGGGATTTGCTGGTCTTGCTTGTATTAACATGTGATGTCAATGAATCCCACCTACTTACTGGCAAAGTAAAATAGTGAACATATTCTAAATACAGCCTACAAATAAATAGATACTGATTTATTTCAGGTGGACTTTTTTATGTGCCTAAAAATTTTTTTGTTGCTGACACTGTCTACAGCAGTACTGTTATATGTGTGTCCGAAATCAAACAGGAAAGGTGGACCCAAAAATGCAGACAGTAACGCCGGAAACAGTTCAGAACATTTAATAAAGAACACAATGGATCAAGCGCTTACATAACTGCAAGAAGTCCTTCACCAATGGAAAAAACACAAGAATCCACAAAGGGGTAAAAATGCAAAAAAGTCCCAGGGAATGAAAACAGGTCCACCAGGAGGAGAACGACACACAGGGCAACAACAAACGAACTGACAAAGAAACAGAGAAACACACAGACTAAATAGACAGAAAACTAATCAGACACAGGTGGGCAAACAACGACAGCAGCAGCCATCTACTGTGAGTAATACACTGGCTATAGATATGTGCCTCATACAACCCTACATAAAATAGTTAGAACTATCCCTTTTATTGTGTTCCATTCTGCAAAAATGAACAGTTATGACCGTGTTCCTTCTTGTTTTCTTCCATATATTCCAAAGAGGATCATTTTGCTTGAGTACCTTTAACCCTGGCAACTGAAAATAAGGTGGTTTCTGTTTTTACCTTCATCCTCTTTAGAAACAACAGTCCCAAAACCACAAGCAGCCTACAGCAACATTTGCCTCCCTGCCCTGAGCTCAGACCGCTCTTATATCTGGTAAAATGTTAAGATCCCTCTGCGATACATAAACAAAACCCCAGCTCACATTTCTTGTGTATAAACAAGCTCTCAAGAACTCAACATTTGACCAGAAAGTTAATGTAATTGCGTTTAAGTATGATGCTTAAAGTGTAGAGGCCTATCTTGTGATTAGAAGAGATGATTACATGGTGAAAATCTATAATTATCTTACATAAGGTCTGCAGACCAGCAGCAATGCACTTTGGCTCAGCGTTGAATATTAAAAGAAGCTCATGCTTCTTTCGTTGACCAAAACAAAGCTCTTCAGAGCTCTACCTTGGACATTTTCCAGGGCTCACTTTGCTCACTTGTTAGATAATCTTGCTGTGATTGGTTAATTTATCCCGCAGTAACCTCGGGCACATGTAAAGAGGCAGCAGAGGAGGCTGACATGGTGGCAGGATAACAAGGGAAGATAGATGTTATAGAGCAAAACATGAAAACAGTATTAGAACATTGTAATGTAATGTAATGTTCACAATAAAAAAAACAATATTTTGGCACAATTCACCCCTGTTTCTCTTACATCTCTTTCTCTCGCTCTCTCTTTCTCTCATCTGCTACGCAACTTATCCCCCCAGAAGAAAGCGTTTGCTCACATGTGCCAAACACAGAGGCGGCAGGCACTGCAGAATGTTTGTGTTTACCTTACAGATTTACACTATAATCTTTTCTACAAAATGTGAACCATTTGAGTTGGATCGGGAACAGAAGATGGTTTGGATCATGTTTTACTGATTGCAATGTTTTGTTTTCATAAAAGCAAACAGTATGGACACATACCATTCACATGCAGCGCTGGTGTTTATGAAATGAGGCCTACGAGCTAGTTCAGGCAGTCAACATGAGTCAATTGCTACTCTCATATAACATAATGTTCCAACCCAACTGGCAGACAAGACTATCACACTCGGACAATTCAGCAAAACCCTGGAAGACATGTATTGCCAATGTTTTTAAAGTCCAATATAACTACATTTTGAAAAATGTCTGTATGATTAAGGTTATGGATATATTGGGGTTACCCAAATGAACTATGATTAAATGAATACTCCACCAATTTAGCATTGCACTCCTGTAACATTGTTTGGCCAGGTTTAGAGAACAGAAGATCAAAATTGATTTAGGGAAAAAGAGATATTGGGCCTCATGTAAGAACATTTTAGTATTCTTATCCAAAATGTCTCTTACTAATTTTACAATGGGCTTGTACGAACATGCCACGTAAGATGCAGCAAACATGCGTTACTTCAGATAACTGTGTAAATGATCCATCTGTGCGTGTTTGAGTGCACATGCATGAGTCTTTAGTTTAATTAACGTAATGATAATACCCGATGACTTGGGAGGAGGTGGTCAAGGTGAAGTGTCCATCATGGAGATGGAGGACAGAAGAAGTGTCATAGTAGGTGATACTGTACTGGGATTATAACAATTATAACGGATGATGTTCGCCTAGACAGTGACTTCATAAACCTGTGAGAGAAAATACACATCCAACACGCCTGACAGTGGGTAATGATACATCATTAAATTAGCGATGACAGGCTTCATGTGTAAATTTAGAATTCTATTACAATTTGAAATGCAGTGAAACAGAATAAAGTCGACATAATTATGGAGTGTAATTTATTTTTCAAAATGTCTTCGAATGAATAAAATACACAGTCATTAGTGAAGAACGTCTTCACGACTCGACAGGTCTGGACCACTCATAAACTCTGCGGTTATTCAAAACACAAGAAAACTGGTTGAAGGCAAAAAGCTCACATAAATCACTCAATTACTCTGCACCACAATTACCCACAATGCAACTTGGTTTCTGACAGTTCACTCAGATATTCAGCCAGGTTTGGTTTGCTTGTGTCACCTCGAGCTGCTAGCCTAAAGACATGAAAAGGGCAAAGAGGCAAAGACTTTCTAACTTCACAGCACCAGATTTTTTCAAACTTGTCTTCAGCCCTAATAGATGCTGACTCAAGTGGCAACACTTGAGGCAATTAATCAGACTTCACCCTAGAGCCAAAATGACCTTTTTACAACTAAAAAGTTTGTTGGGTTGCCTAAAACATCAGACTTGTTACTGTATACACCCGTCCACCAACCGACCTCAGCATTTTCCACATTCTTTTTTTTTTTTGTGCAATATTAAAGGTACATGACTTCACTTAACTATAATAATATATAATATAGTAATTTTCCATACATGTGCTGGCCTGGCTGGACTCAGCTTGACTCGGCACCACAGTTCACTTGGAGGTGGAGCTGGTGTGCTTTGCCCCCACTCCAGACAGGGTCCAATCTTGGGCACGAATCAGCACAGCTTGGTGCATTAAAAGTGGTAATGGAAATGCAAATCAGCGCCGCACGGTTCAAGTCGGCACGGCCAAAAGTGCCAGTGGAAAGATCCCATATGTCAATATAGACAGCAGGGTCTTCTCACTGCAACACATATGCTATCTATGGTGATTTACTGTTAGTGCCCTGCTCACTTTTGCTGCCATGCCTGCTGCCACACTGCTCACCTGAATGCTAAGCTGCCGTTTGCTGCTGCTGCTGCTGTTCACGAAGCATTTCATAACCCCACCTCCTCCCCTGCATCCACCTGTACGCTGAGAGTTCCCCAAGGAAGAAGTCATTCATTATTGTCAGCACCTGGTTTGTGGAGCCAAATATCAACTGTAAACATATTCTTCACCCATTTACATTCCATGTGAGTTGGCTGGCTGAACTGTTGTCGTGGTGATAGCTCGAAGGTTATGAACAAAAGGTCACCGCATTAATTCCCTCAACAAACAAAGAAAAGGCAGGGGAAACAAAACGTTCTACCTTCTTTCAGCAACTATTGTAACAGCTCCCCTGAGCAAGGAAGGATAGCTGTTCCAACTGTGGCACAGTATAAAATCTTGTGTTGTTGTTTTTTCTTTATGTCACCTGTATCTTTTTGTTTAGTCAGTTGTGAATCACCAGCAACTTTCACATGTGGTCTCCTGCGCTTGGCGCTAATAGGGAAGTCTCCCCAATATGGCCCGCAGATGTTCATTTGAAGGGTCATTTACTGTTGATGTTGTATTAACACAAGTGTTTTAGTCGACTGACCCAACAGTGATTTATGATCTCTTGGGAATTCCAGGAAATTGTGGTGAACGTGTAATTGCAGGGGAGCATTTTTAGCTCCCAGTTCACTGGACGTCGTTGTCCGGTCAGAGGTCTGGCAACCAGAGTGGCGCTTACGTCAAGAAAAGGATTGTTGGATGCCTGCGATGCCACGGCTTTGATTTCTTGATTGATATAATCTAAATTAATTAGAGTGACCAATGCGGTTTCACATAATTAATGTTTACATACTGTCCAGTAACTCATTCAGTCCGAGCAGGGCTATGAATCACACAGTAAATCATTCAGAAAACAAGGAGAACTGGAGTCTTTGAACTGTGGACCAGTTCTGCTTCTGCACCACCTCCATCCTCCTTCACCATTTCCTCCAGGTGTCCATCACACAAAGAGCTGTTCTATGAGTCAAACCATACCTGGGCTCATTACAAAGCAGCACTCACACAATGAAACTCTTTGTTTCAGGTGCTGCATGTTTTGGTGCATTAAAAAAAGGGGGATCACTCTAAAATTCCCTGCTTGTAAATTCAGCAGGCAGCCTCAGTTTCCTGTGGAGGAAAAACACCATTAAGGATCCACAGTGAATCAAGGTAGCAGCGGTTTTTCTTTTTGATTGAGTGTGGATTTAACTTTTAAACAGATTTTTTTTTCTGCAGGCACTTTTATCCCCTGACCAACTGACAGCTCAAAGTAGAATTTCAATGTAAAAGTATCAAAATATCAGCAAAGGGTTACGCCACAACTTGTAGCAGAGTAAGAAACATCAAAGAGGCTGTGTGTGTGGCACCGTATGATGACAGAGAGCCTAAAAAGAACCATCTTTAGTACAGATTACTGTTATTAAAACATTATGTGTCTTTCCAAAGTCCGGGCTATTGCCCTGGACAAGCTGAAGGGATCCTGCTGAGATGCACAAAGTTGCTGCATGTTTCTAACTAACAGAGTGTTTTGGGCTGAAAGAAATTTATGCGCGTGCTGAACCAATTTCCAACATGCTAAGTCCACAATTTGAGTCATAAAACATCAAATCAAAAGTCAGAATGTTGGAAACTAATGTGCTACTGTAAGACTTGTATTAAAAGAGGGTTCAGTCTTGTTTTAAGATCCTGTTGAGAAGTGGAAAAACAGAAAACAGAACTTAAGACGTAGTTTGCTGATGTTGTGATGTGGTGTGGGATCATGGGAGTTGTTTTCTTCGCTTTTAAAAAACCCCACCATAGCTGATGAGAATCTATCTGACATAATTCGGGCAGAAATCATGTTCAAAGATGCCGTAATATTTAAGTTTTTTCATGTAGTCTTGTTTGTGACTTCCTTCCACACTCTCTGACATATCCGATGTACCCGTGTTTTAGCAGCTAGCAGCTAATAGTCTGACTCGCTGCCTCACAGCCTGCCATTGGCTGCTTGTCTCAGGTAGCATTGCTGCATGTGCTATCTGTGTTTTCAAAGTCCCCCAGGAAAAAAAACACAACAACCTCTAACCTAGTCACTAAAAATGCTGGCAAATTGGTTCTTGGGTCACTAATGGTGTAAACAAAAGCTAGCAGCTAGCAGCTCCATTTTCTTTTACGGTGATTTAATGTCAGGGTT
Organism: Lutjanus campechanus; assembly: GCA_027495735.1. Taxonomy (NCBI): domain Eukaryota; kingdom Metazoa; phylum Chordata; class Actinopteri; order Lutjaniformes; family Lutjanidae; genus Lutjanus; species Lutjanus campechanus. The sequence continues at coordinate 86,643 of JAJHUR010075335.1, read as the reverse complement.
CGCCTCCTGACCTCCAGATGTTCCAGCAAAACTCCAGTGAAAAGTCTGGGAGAATAACTAGCTAGCTACAGCTAGCAGGAAACACACTGTTACCTTGAATAAATCACAGAGTTTTCTAGGTTTAAAGATTGTTGGAAACATTTGGGATTCACAACTCAACAAAATGTATAACATATGTAACTTGATTTTTCCAACTTTATTTAGACAACAGTTTTTTTTAAAAAACAACTCCTTTTCAGTTCTCAAAACAGAAGGCAATAAAAGAGGTTTAACATAAGCCATATCTGACCTCTTGTGTCACCTACCAAGAAACAGGCAATTTCCCTGTTTATTTTGCAAATCGAGAGGAAATCCACTTCCATCTGTGTGACCAGTAATGATTTGGGTTTACGTGCCCTTGGGAAGGTTGAATTCATCCAAATCCCTCTAATTAATTTCCTGAGCATTTCTAACTCGCACACTCACATCTGTTTTGACAAGCAGCCAATCAGTGGAGATTAGAGGATGTGTATACTTAACATTATTACAATGAGTGATCAATGCACATCTGATTACATTTGTTTCTTTACTTCATTACAGGCTAATTTAAACTGTGGTGCCCCTGTTGCACAAAGACTTTCTTACGTGCCCCTGTAAACATGGCATTAATCAACTTCCAATGGTTCTGAAGGATACAAATATCATATTTCTCCTTCAGTATTGCCGTTTTTCATTGTTTTTGACGAGATGAGTCACATCGGCTGCGACTGAAACGCACCACATCCAAGCTCCTAATGCTGACTGATAAGAAATGACTGAAAACATTTTGCTTTGACAGAAGTGTCAGAGCACATTATCTCCTGCAATGCACAAAAATAACAAAAGTCGTTTGGATGAGAAAGCACAACCCCAAAAGAGGCATAAAGTAAATGCTTAAATTTCCATGACAACTGTTAAAACAGAGACTGGGGAGCTGGTCATGGTGCTGCACACAGTCACCAATAGATTCTCATCATTAAAAGCCCTCAAAGCCCAGTAAAGAACTGCGGTTCAAGCTAATGAAGAAATATGACTGGTTAAAAACTGACAGCCTAATGGCTGCGATAGTAAGCAGTTAACCACCAGTTGCCTCAAGTTCCATTTTATACTCAGCATTAAGTGAATATCGTTTTGCCAAATATATAAACATCTTCTGATTACTTCCAGAAGTCCAATTTTGCTCTTCCCACTAGAATGGAATAACACACCAAATCCACTCATTTGACGACTGATGTGATGAATGAAAAACGATTACTGTTCAGTACCTCTGCGCTGAGACAGAAAAATATGAAATTACTCCAAAGGAGAAAAAAAAAGTGTTCAACTGGTGTCCAACAACAGCAGAATCATAAACTTTCCACACAAGCTGTTGAATCTGATGTTAGGCACTAAGTCACTTTGTTTCTCAAGGGATAACCCATCCATTACTTGTGCCATGTTTGGGAATAAATCTACATTGTACGACACATTTTACTGTGGGATTTAGATGAACTTTAAAGAAAAGAAAAGATGATAAAAGTTAAAGTAAGGCAACCAGCTGTTAAGTATTTTTGAGTTTACTCAAGGCTAATTTGTTGTGTCAACTTAGTTAAATTAAGTTCACTTGAAGTGCTATCTTGAGTTTGTCAAACTTAACATTACAATTCAGATATTGGGACTTACCTTTTAAAGTTTTCTCTATTTTTCTTCTTCTTTTTTTTTTTACAGTGATAAAACTGCACATGTCTACACTCCATTCATTTGTAACAAACTTGGGAGGGTGTTTACGAGGATTTTCCTCATCAGTCTTTCACTGTTGCTGTAAATGAACAGCACCAACAGCATTCGGGGTTTTTTTGCTGCCGGTCTCAATGGAGACTTTGTTTGGTTTCTCCTCTGTCTTGTTTGATACACAACAGAAGCAGCAGTGCGTGCTGTTTTTGGGATTTCTCCTCTCATGATGAAGGTCTGTGGCCTTGAGCTATGGCTGCATGGCTGTGGATGGCGGAGCTTGACACAATCAAAGGCATCAATTACAATCAGCCATGTAATGGGGCTTTCTGCATTGTTTGAAAAAGAGCTGATTTGCAAAAAAAAAAAAAGTCATTTGGCGTAAGAGGAAAAAGGGGGATTTCTTGACAGAAGACACATTCGCGTGTGAGTCGAGAGACTCCACACATGTGTGTGAGGCTGCATTTAGGCTGCTTGAACAGATGAAAAACACAGACGTGTCTTGGCAAACAATGAATTGAAATGTGGACGTGTCTGTTAATTGTTTTAACAGCAGTGACTGTATTTCAGCCAAATAAACACTTCATCACTGTAACAAACTAAAACTTAACCAGCTATTTTTACTTCATCAGCAAACATTTTTTAGCTTTAAGTGATTTGTGCATGAAAGGGCCATCCTCTGACGGGTCAGACCCAGAGGCCTTATCAATAAGAGTCTGTCACATGAGCCCCTTCCAAGAGAAAAATGTTGATGATAAAAACAAGAGCGTGCAAGATATTGATTTCAGGTTTAAAAGGTATAGCATTTCTCAGATGCCTGAATAATCTTTTGATGTCATGGGACAGATTAGTGTGTTCTCAGAGTATACTCTAATTTCTGTGGTAAACAGTCACACTAATCAGTGTGTGAATTTCACATTTCACATCAAAAAAGGGGGAAACATATTGTTTTTATCAGAATAAACGTCCCCAAGGAATCTCGTGGAGCTCAGTCAGGCCGACTGGTAGATGTCCAGACCGCAGCTTTGAGAGATTTTCCATTGGAATCCATATTGGACCTGTCAGGGGGCCTCCAGGCAGGAACCCTGGTGCTGAACGTCCTGAAGCCTATTTGCAAATTACCTCCTTCGCCAGAGTCGAGGGTAGAATAACACACAGCAGCCCGCCGTCTGTCCAAGACCCGGCTACCTAGGTCAGCTACCGCAGGGAGAAGAGATATGGGGCAGGACGGAGGAGGGGCGGGTGTCAAACCTGGCAAACCGAACCCTGCTGATACGAGACCTGTTGCTCCTTCCGCGCTCGCCCACCGGTGTCCCATTTCTGTTATTATGGGAGTTTTTTAAAGGAAGTGTCCAGAGTTGTTAGCAGCAGACTTTTTACTGGTTTTTGACATAAGGGTATAATAAAGCAGACTGTGGTAGACTTGAGAGCCATGTTCGTGCTCTAGATTTGCATGATGGATGGTGGCAGTGGCTGAGCGGGACAGGTTGCCTGCTCTAATGGGTCTCTGAGGAACTTAATCAGCCGTTCCCGCAGCGCTAAGGATAAATAACAAGCTGGACAACTCTGCTTTAGGGGGGGTCCGGCCAAGAAAGAGCAGACTGATGGCACTCTTGCAAAAAATAGCAAGAGCTCCCTTTAGCAAGATAATGAGCTTAATCAAGAGTGAAGGCTGGGAAACTGAGACACACGCTCTTAAAATACATCTTTCTTTCCAAAATCTTGGGCTGGATGTCAATCTGTGTGCGCTCACAAGGCATCTAAATCTGTGGTGAAGGATAACGAAAGGTGTGTCGGTTCTTGGTCAAACCACATACTGTATTTTGGCTCTAGACAGTTTGCAGAGCAAAGTAATATGTGAAGAACTGCAGTGTGTTAATGCTCAGTGTAAAGAGGTCTCTCTATAAATATCTACTTAACACAGTGAAGTGTAGCATTTTAAACACCCAGACGCACTGCCGTCCGGGTCTCCGTTTCTGATATATGTACTCTTCTGGAGTGAGAAGTGCATTAACATGATTAGGAGCATAAAAGTATAGCTGTGACTACTTGAAATAAATGGCAGCAGCTGTCAAAAATGTATTGACGGAGTGTTTGGAAATTACTGCGCAACAGATGGTTGGAAACAGCAAAAGAAGAAGGCAGAGTAATCAGCAACCACGGACCAGCATGGCTAATGAACTCGCAGCAGTCAGTAACATCTGCAATATGAGCTGATAAACTGAGAAATCATGGAAGTCAATTGATTTCCTGACATATCGTCTTTTTAATTTTGTGGGGTTAGCAGTATAGCTAATGAGAAATCGCTGGTAAGAAAAGATTCAGTATTGAAAGCACTTACATTTTTTTTGTCTTTCGACCGATTTACATTAAACATAATTACATAAATCATCCACCCGCCACCCACCCGGACCAATTATTGTCTTTAATTTAGAGACCCCGCAGGCACACTGAATCTACTCCACTCATGTCACTGCCTGTCAAAAAATTAAGCTGAAAATGTTTTTACATGTTGGAGAACTTAATTAATATTTTCCTCATCAATGCTATATTTTTTTCACCCACCTGCCATTAATCTGCCAAGTTAATTTTTATGGACTGACCTGCCTGCTCTGCGTTTTATCTACGCGCCCACAGGTATAATTGTAGCCCACACATTGGACGGGGTTAGCAACAAAAGGTATTCTAGCCACTTAAAAAAAAGGTCCACTGTATATTGAGTGTTTTCACAGCTTTACTTTGTCATCAGACAGCCTCTTCTAATGGGAAACCACGTTTATACAAGCCAAATATTCTCTCTAGACCAACCAAACTCCATAGGCGAAATCAATAATTTTACCTCGCATAACATGGGAGTTGAGTGTTGCCATCCAATCTATTTGTGTGCTTTGGTGAATCCAAACTATCCATTTAACAAAGTTACACAATAAACAAACAACCACGATAATACAAACAAACTAACAGATCGAGGCAGTGGTAGACCAGGAACTCCTGTGTTCTGCGAGATAAAATTGCTGATTTCACCCATGGAGTTTGGTTCTTTTGGAGAGAGTGATATTTCCTGTTGAAAAAGGCTGTCTGATGGCAAAGTAAAGCAGTGAAAATATTCTAAATATAGCGTACACTTAAACTGATAATAAGTTGTTGTTTTTTTAGGTGGACCTTTTTTATGTGGCTAAACTGACTCTGTCCTCAGCAGTTCATTGCTTAGGTTCTGTGCTGGGGTCCCTTCTGAGGACGTGCCAATCAGCAACTATTGTAGGAAATACACTGCCTATCGATAAGCACCTACAGTATTAATGGAATAGTGCCAGTATGTATTTTAAAACCAATATACATGCTGAACTTTAAAGCTGCAGCATATAAAACCTCCTACTCAGGTTATGTTAGTCTGTAGATTATACTGTATAGATATTACAGGGTTTCCCCTTCAACATGAATCTGTAACAAGAAAAACAGTGCTGTAAAAATGTCAAACTCAAGCTGTGTGGAAGAAATCACGGCGGCTCCTGGAGATAAACTGTGAGTTGCAGTCTAATTGTAAACAGTAATTATTATAAATACACGCACTTTGTGGGATGACATATTTCTGTGTAATTTGCTGTTCGGTATTGAGACCAACTACAAGGTCGACAGATTCCAGGAGCTACTGTGTGTAAAGGGGTTTTAATAGAAATAAGCTGTGTATGAATCATAATTAATATCTCTCCTGACACACTCTCCCCCTTATCTTCCACCGCTCTCACACACTCAAATGAAGTCAAACTTTAACTGGTAATACTACTTTTCACTCTCTTTATCATCCCCACTCTACCACCTTTAATGTCAATGTGCTCATCAGTCCATCTCTAGTCCACCTCCAGCCTAGACATCAGGTTCAATCCAACATTCTCTACGTTGCATGTACCCAAAGGAGATCATTTCTCTGTGAGATGTAATAAAAGCTTTTCTGCAGGTCTCGACTCTTCACTGATTTCAGTCGTCTCTTTAAAAACGTGTCATTCTCCATTCATGTCAGCCTTTCCTGATTGAGGCTGACGACCATTGGCATTCAGATATTGTGCTTATTTTGTAATGTTTGGCCCTCTGATGCATCAGTTGGAGGTTTACACAGATTGTGTAACAGAGAGATGAAAAACTGGGCAGGGCATCAGCATGGCCACAGCAAGCAGACAGATGGGAAACCTGCCCAGATTAAAAAAAAAAAGGCTCTACTGTTCATGAATCCCCTGCAACTGGTGCCATAATGAAGGTTCTGATAAAAAAAAAAAAGCCATACAATTTCTACTCTGAAAAGCAAATTAGAGTCCATTTTCCTTTACTGCAGGCTAATTTTAAACAATACATCAGACTGGATTAAGTTACAACAGCAGATATTGGACATGTCATCTTCACTTGTTGGTCACATGAAAAAGGAACAGTAAAATTCAGGTTATGCTCGGTGCTGATTAAATTAGAAAAATATCAGCTGAAATCAGAGGGCAGCATAAAAAAAGGTACAAATACTTTGTTACTGTACTGAATTTTCAGGTGTCTGTAATTTACTGAAGTATTTCTTTTTCTGACAGCTTAATACTTTTTAATAACATTTTAACACCTTCAACTCCTTTTCAAAACAGGCTCATTACTTTAGTTTGAATGCATTTACAGGAATTATTATTTCTATTTTGCATCATTGCGTGCTGCCTGCCCAACAGCAAGAATGATTTCAACCTAAATGGCTGGGACAACAACACATAGGAAAGATGATTGCTTGGCGCATCCACGTAACAAGACAAAAACCAGCATAAAAGAAAATGAAAATGATGGAAAAGACAAAACAAGATGGAAAGTGACGTAAAAGTTGTAAAAAGACAAAAAGGACATGAAAAAAAACCCAAAAAAGACATAACAAGATGAACAAGACAAAACAAGTGAAAAACGAAAAAGACACAAGATTAAAAACGACGTAAAAGAAATACCAAGATGAAAAATCACATAAAAGACACAAAGATATAAATTGATGCAACAAGACAAAAAATGACGTAGAAGACGTGAAACAAAAGCAATGTCAAAACATGAAAACTGACATTAGAAAAGTGACAGGCAGTAGAAATGTCTTTCAGAAGATGACTTTTTACTTTTATACTTTAAGTACATTTACAAGCCTGTACTTTTTCACTTTTGCTTGAGTAAAGAAGTTGAATCAGTACTTTTTACTTTCACCCCAGTCTTTTTTTCACAAGAATCTGTACTTCTACTTGAGTGAAGAATTTGTGCACTTTTGCCACCACTGGCTGAAATTAAGATTTATTTAAACAAGTTGTAAAACTAAATCTGTGATTCTTCCAATACATCTGCCTCCAAACCATTGGCTTCCACTACATTATTTCAATGTCAAAGTCTGTTTCTAGTCTTGTGTCTCTGTAATGCTTTGTGCACAGATGCTGTATTCCCCTCACCCTTTCTGTTTGGACCACACGCTTTGTTTTTATCTCATTATGTGTTGTGAGAGCAACCTGACAGCAAGACAGATGACTGAAAAGATTGGTGTCTTGTGGGTGTGGATCAGTTCAGTTCCGTCAGAAACACTTCGCAAGGCAAATGGAGATAACAGTACTATTTGACACAGCGGTAAACCTCTTGAGGAGACTCCCTGCTGCAGCAACACACCAGGACAATGTGAATGAAAACACAACACATGATAAATAACATACCAATAAGCCCCAGCGGGTATTAAATAAACACCATCCAAGGTGCATACAAACAGAGCAGAGCAGAGCAGAAGCAGGTGGAAGGCTGGAGAAAGGAGCCTCTGGCAACAACAGCAGGTACAGTAAGTAAGAAAAACATCTGCATTCAGATTGGATGTGAGTGTGAACCTTAAATGGCCCCAAAATCACTGCAATGAAACGTAATGGCTGAGCTTGTGGTGCACCTGCACACAACACCTTCCTTCTCCATCAAGATCAAGATTGGTAAACCAGCTAAAATAAGTTGGAAGGAGAGTAGTATAGTTACTGAATAGACTTCTGAATAGCTTCTGAATAGGCAGGTGGTTGAAATTGCTCAATGCACTGCAACTGAAGAAAACAAACAAATTAAGAAACACCAATTTGACGATATGCAGCATAAAGAAACAAGCTGCAAACAGAGAGAGGAAGATACTAAAACTGGTGATTATGCTGCCATCATTATAAACTAATAATGCAATTAGAGTATACAAACTAAAATAAACATTGTTAGCTCACAGATGCTGTTTTTTTTAAAGCTGTGGTGTGTTGAGCTCTCTCAGCCATCATATGTAATACTGGCAACAGTAACCTGGAAAAGTGGGAATCAACGAGCCATTAAAAAGGGAACGTTTGTGAATAACAGACTATGAGAGTGCAAACACAGTAAAAGTAGCCATTGCTTTTTAACACTACTGCTTATGCTATTCCATTACATGGATAATAAATCATACAGATGATTGATTTGTTATAAACAAATGACTCATAGAGTGTATATTAAATAGTGGACAGAGATTCTGGGTCTGAAAAGTGAAGCCAATGCCAAAGCATCTTAAAGAAGTATTCTTTCTGATGGCCAGCAGGGGGCGATTCCACTGGTTTCAAAAAGAAGTCTGTATGGACTCCTATGACAAACCTTGATTTATGACTTCACTAAACAGTTTCCTAATGAGTTTATGGTGTCAGTTGCTAGTTCTTCCACCAAACAGCATGATGTTCATTTTGTAAATTATGGTCCTATTTAGAGTAAAATAGACGATAAAGCATATGATTTAAGACAGGGCTGACAAGTCATCCTCAGTTAAACTGTTGAACTATGCAGTGCTGATCAAATATTAATCAAGATTATGCTACCGCATTGCCTGTGTCTTGCATAAAATGTTTACAAAAACATGTGTGTCTTGTTTAGTTGTAATACAAGAAAGATTGTTACGGGGGTGTAAAGTCAACTAGAAAACACAAAAGGGGTGGACCCAAAAATGCACTGGAGGCAGAGTTCAAAATGTAATTTAATAATAAACAAAAGGTAACTTAAAGACAGGCTTACATGAACGAAGAAGTGGAAATCCAAAAGACAAAAACTAAACCAGGCAAAATCCAAAAGGGAAAGAGTCAAAAAAAAAAAACACGGGGAGGAACACAGGGAAGGCACAGGAACTTACACCAAAACCAACACACGAACTGACACTGACACAGAGAGACACAGGGACTAAATACACAGGAAACTAATCAGACACAGGTGGGCAAACAACAACAGGTGAAACACATGACAATCAACAGGAGCGGGGGAAAAAAACAAAGACAGGAAGTAAAGACAAGACACATAAGGGAGAACCAAGACTACAAAATAAAACAGGAAATGACCAACCAAATACCAAACCATGACAAAGACTGTGACCAGGCGACCACCGTTTTGTGACTGGTTTCCAATGGAGCCATCCAAAAGAGGCAGTGATCAAATATGGTTTAAGATTTTGTAACTAAATTGCCTATTTCAAGTACAAAATGTTTTCAGAAGCATATTTTAGTGTACTGTTGTAATATGACTATAACTCGTGACTCTTGGCACAGTACTTTTTGTTCCATGTTTCAGCGGCATATTATAAAAACGGGCTGTTTGTTCATGGCTTTAAACTCTGTGAAACTTGTGTTTTTCACATCTCAGCAAAAACAATAGTGGTCTCCCTTGATAAAAACAATCTGTTCACTTTGAATTGTTGCTCGTACGATTGAGGACGTCCACTCTGGCTGTCAGTGTGTGTTAAATCACCTGGAATCACCTCTCTGTAGGTCAAATGAATAATTCCTCTCTATCGTTCTTTTGCATGACATTGATCTTCTAGTGGCAGTAAGTACTGCCCAGAGAAGTTCTGAGCCCACACTGGATCGCACACAACCCACCTATAAATATTGTCCTTCCCCCCTCAGAATGCACGCAGTCCTTGTGATGGCCTGAATGGAAACCCAGCTGTCTGGAGAAGAGCCTGTTGTTTTGACAGTGTGCTGCTGGATCTTCACATCTTGTCCCCGTCTCTGGAACTAATCAATCCCGACTCTGCGATACGCACAGGCCACCTGCCTCCTCTCCGGCTACCACACACACATATGGCATATTCACACCAACGCATACACATAATTCTGCACACACATCGCGCTGTTCCACCTCAGAGAACACTGCAGTTCTGCTTCTCCACATCAATGAGGGAAGAAGGAAGACAAAGTACAGTCTGTCAGTGCAGACATAAAGAAATTGAGCCGTTTCCTGAGATGTGTAGGTCCCAGCTGCCAAAAAAACACACAAAATGGTGTGTTCAGAAGGTCTCAAGGGTTTGGCTGTTAATAGTGCTCTGTAAATCCTCAGGGGTGGCCATTTTGGGGAGATGGGGTTCTGCGCTGTGTCTCTGACTCCTTTTTCATGCTAAAACTGTACACCTGCACAAGCACACATGACCCTCCACACAAGATCACACACACAAGCCTGTGTGGAAGCTGGCATATGTGGGAATGAAGTCCAAACAGGGAAATAGAGAGAGCAGTCTTTCGCCAACAATTAGTCAGAACCCATAATGGCTTTTGGAGGATTCCTACATGTCTGTACTGACGTTTTGGGTGAGACTTGGCAGTGAAACTTGAACTTTGAGTTCTGGGAATCACATGCATCAGCAACTTCAGCTTCAAACTTTTCAGAGGACATTTTCCAAACACATATTACACCGTGTACACTTGTCAGGGGGCTGGTGTGAAGGCTAAAAACCAAATATAGAGTGCTGTAGTGTTGAAGAGAAGATTTATGGCGCGGACGACAGAGAACCACCCTGTGTGTTCATTTCCTGCTGTGGGCCAGAGTGCACGCGCGCGCACACACACACACACACACACACACACACACACACACACACACACACTCTCTCTCTCTCTCTCGCTCTAATTTCAATGATAATATCAAAACTAATTCCAGTCTGGCATTATTAACTCTGAATATCTACATGTGCATGTAGTCCAGAAGGCAGAGGATTTGACAGTGTCATTTTGATGAATGTGTTTTTACTGGACTAAACTTAATGAGGATCAGGATTCATGAGGAGGAAGGGTTTGGATGGTGTTAAGCTTTTATTGTGATGCCTTTATGCTTGGTGTTAGAATAAATGCATTATACAGCATACAGTCTATGCATAATTGCGTTTCCTAGACTATGTGATGAGAATATTTATTGCATTTGTTACCACATACTTCTGCAATATGATTTGTGCTGGAGAGGCAGTGGTGGTTAGAGTACTGAAAGTCGATACTTAAGTAAAAATACAATTAATTCCATTTAAGTGACTCAAAGAAACCATTTCAGAAACCTACTCAATTAAAAGTTCAAAAAGTTCCTAGTTCATAAATTACGGCAGGTAATTACTTACAAGTATGTGATACTAGCCCTAACCTAGAGTGTGTAGAAGAGGTGAACATGGACTGTTTTTCAAGAACACAGGTAGGTTAGCTTACTGAGCTGCAGCCTAGCAGATAGCCAGGGTCCCTCAGACCAGTACCTCGCCAGCGCCTGTCCCTGCTCTGCTGAGTGGCAAGCTCCATCTTGTCTCTTAAAATCAGTTTAAAAGTCTTTGAGCTGGAAGGTGGTGAAGCTCTGGTGGGTCTTCAGCGGAGCTTGTCCAAAAACAGGCATCTCAACAGTCATTCAACTGTTAAAACTACTACTGAAATAAATTACTCCAGTGGAAAACCACTCCAGAGGGTTTGGGGAAAGGAAAAAAAAAAAGAGGAAAAAAAGCTGCCTTTTGTTCTTTGTTTTGCTTCACCATCATTGCACCATGGTCAAAAGACAGACATGCTCTCTCTATGAACAGTCATTTGGATCAGACTAGTTGTAACTAAGATATAAACATCAATTATAAAAAGTAGAATTCAGGCTCAAATGTGTACTCAGGTGAGGTGAAAGTAGGGCTTTTTTTCCTTTTCTTTTTTTTAAAGAAACATGAAAAGCACTTGTTCCTTAAAAAAGATCAGTGTTATATATAAATATGTGCATTACTTGTACCTCACTAGGCTCCTACGCACCCCTGCAATGAGGGAAATCTGCAACACACTTCTGGTAAAACAGTGTCCCATCATTATTCTGTTATCTTGATTAGGTCATTCACAAATAAACAAGAGTAAAAGTCTACAGCCATGCTAGCTGCTAAGTTAAGCTGTAGTTAGACTCATATGATGCTCTGAGCTAAATGCGGACATCAGGATGCTAACATGCTCACAATGTTAAAGCTGTGGTAATGCCAAGCAGATAATGTTCATCATCTTAGTTGAGCGCGTTAGCATGCTAACATTAGCACGCACGCACACACACACACACACACACAAAAGTATACCTAAAAGGCTTAATAGGATGTCAGATGGACAAATTTTGAGCTGATGGTGGCACCGAATGAAGAATTAAGGGATCGCCAAAGTTCGAACAGTTCGTCCAGATGGGGACATGAATGTCTTAACCAAATTTCTCTCAAAAATAAATGTCAACTTCAACATGGCACTTAGGTCAGTGGTCATTATGAGTCATCCTCTGAGCACAATGGATAGCCTATCTGTAGCAAATGTTACAGAAATCCATGATACTGTCTGGACCAAACTCGTGGACCAATCACCAGGCTTACATCATCACGCTGTCGAGCCACTGACTTAATTAACTGAATTTCCCACTTTGCTTTGAGGTCAGGGTGTGGAAACTTCCTGAATAAATCTGTCAAGAGAAAAGTATTGCACCCATAAAAATGACTTCATATTACATCTTATTTTGATAGTGGTGAGATGGTGATGAGAAGCTGACCGAATATTGGCAACATGTGTTTCCTTTCACACGATAATGCCAAAATAATGCGCGGCTTACAAAACCATTACAGTCTACTTACCTACAATGCACAGAGAAATTTGACAGGAGAAAAGGCTCAAGGATCCTGAACGTTGTGAACTTTGCCGTGTTCTAATAAACACTTTGTATTTAAGAGAAGTAGCTTCTGTTACACTGGGCTACAGTAGCAGCAGATATTACACAGTAACATAACGCCAAAGAAAGACAATTTCCTTTCTAGACATCAAAACACTTCAATAATATGAAGCAGAGTCTCATCTTAATGCTTCTTCTGTCAAGTAATAACAATGGATATTGGGTCCAGAGGGGAGGACTTGACAGCATCACGCATAGCCGTCCACTCTAAAGAAGCTGGGAGCGCCTGGCTCAGGCACTTCAGATCAAAGTGGTGATAGTTCATCACAAAATATTTGCTTGATAACAGCGGGCAGATTTGCCAGATCACAGCCTAATAAGAAAAATTCCTTTCTCCCAGCTTGAACTCTTCTGGGTTTCGAGAAGTTATATAAAGCAATGAAGTGCACTAAGTTTTGAGAGTGGAAGACAGACATTTTTGATTTCCTTGGTTGCTGGACACGGGGAATCCGGGGTTTATCTAATGCCATAAGATAAAGGTGAATATTCTGATATAGGAACAGGAAATCAAGTTGCATAAGATGTGATTTTCTCCAGGGGAAGAAAGTATTTTTATGTCTCATTTTACTTTACAAACTCAACACTTTTCTTAGATTTAAAAAACAACAACCCTCAACTATTATCAAATATTAATAACAATTGGGGAAGGGGTTGATAAAAAGGATTCAAGTTAAATTTCATTCATTTCATTTTAGTGTTGTCAAAAATATTGATATATTGATAAGTATCGATAATGATATTTATATGCCCGCCCTGCACTTTGGGAAACACTGACTCAGGGTATGATGATGTCAGCTCACATTAGTCTGTAATCCTTCAGATGTTTCACAGGCTTTCTGCTGCGCATAATGATGGTGTCAATGGGAAAGGATCCTTGAACTGATTCATCATCAGTTTACCACTCTAAATCAAGCCGTGGAGCACTAATAACAACTGACAAAATTATATGCTTTGCATAAACTCTCCAAAGGCAAATGAGGACACGCGGTTTGTTTAAAGGCCACTGACAATGAGATCCAAATAAATTAATAAGCTCAATGTGTATCTGCTCAGATCATTTCAGGAAAGTGTAACGCCTGCAATTACATGTTACAGCTAGATTTATGCAGTGGGAATTTGAATAGTATGTGGAATAGCTGCATGACCCACAGTTTGGTCTATTTACTGATTTTAAAAATCCTTTAGAGCAGGGCGAAGGCCATGTCTGTGAAAAGGCTTGTATTTACAATAAAACCAATACCCCTTTCAGACAACAACTGTGTCTATTCAACTTATGTTTGACCCGAATGTCGAGGTCTGCAAGCACAGTGGTGCTATGAGCCTATGCTAATGTCAGTGTGCTAAAATCCTCACAATGACAATGCTAATATGCTGATGTTAAGCTTGTTTCAGCAGCTAATGTCTTACCATGTTCAACATCTTAGTTTGGTGCCATTCCGTTGGAATGTCCCATTGGACCGAAACCCTATTGCTCTGAAAACACCAATAACCCCGATATCTAATAACTAGTATCAAACATGTTTCATTTTGCTGGGATGGCAAAAAATGACAAAAAGATTGCAGGCTATTAAGACAGCTCCAAATGACTTTTTCATCAGCCCACATACAACAACTCTGATGATGGGGGAGCACATTGACTGAGGTAAAACTCTCATGATTTCATTACAGCATTGGAAATTTGTCTGCGACAGTAGAATAGCTTGAAATGTCATTTTGTGTAAGGCCAAAAAGATGGCTTATTAAGGGCAGAACCTCAGAACAATATTTCATGAAAATCCTCCAATAGTTAGTGCGATATTTCAGTTTTGGACGGGCCAGCAGAAATACCCCTACAATGGATTTCCCAAGAGTCCTGCTGCTTGCATGGCTGAAAATGCTTCAGGATGGGGGGGAAAGACTGTGCCTGCGAAATTGCTTGCACTTTCCAAAATTCCTAAAACACTACCCTCTGCTTCTGCTGCAACTACCATGTGCGCTGACGTATAATTTGCAAGACAGCGGTATATTTAACATCATATGGGAAAAAACCCGAATGCCTCCCGAGGCCTACGGCTAAAAACGAAAGCACATTGCCTTCGTGACGTGACCTCACCACCCAGCAAACCAGCGAGCCTCGCTATTTCGTTATTTGTCAAGATAAGTGAGGCACACCTGTGTTGTGAGAAGAAGATTCAAACTGGATCGGACAGTGCAGGCAGCCTCTGCGCATTCCAATCCAATAAGGAAAGCTGGGCACCATGGTGAGCTCTGATCATGGGAGGAGACCTTCCATGTAGACATGTGAGAAACATCACAAGGCAGACTGGCTCGCTCTCAGGGAAGGGCCTTTTGCTTGTCAGCGGGGTCTGAATTGTGGGGGTGGATGTAATCGAAACACACCGGCCATATGTAGACACTGTGCTACCCCTTCCATATGGGAATATTTACATGACTTCTTTGTTGTTCCAGCATCAAAGTGAAGGAGATCCACTTGAGTTGATTTTATGACACATTTTAGCAAATTTGCAGGGGGGGAACTTTAAATGCCTTGTAAAGCCTGTTCCACAGCATGCAAGACCACCCCATTAAGTCTGATATCCCCACATGCATACAAAGGAAATGTGATTTTAAACTGCAGATGTAGCAACGGTGTGACGGGAATGTGTGTTTTTGGATGGTGGAGAATGTTAGAACCGTACAATGATCTGAACTGTAATCTACTTTCAAAAACGGCTGCACAGGAACCAAAACAAAAGCAGAACACCATAAATTTATTGTGGAAAAAAAAAGCAACATCGGGAGGAGAAAAAAAAAAAGTCTATTCTGGCACATTGTTCATCTTTATATTACAAAAAGGAGAAAAAGGCTACAAATCTTGATAATTTATACAAATACAACAACTTTCAAAAATAAATCTTTAATTTAGTAAACGCTCTGTGAACAAGTTTCTGCAATAACCCACTGCTTGAGATCCCTGAGCAGAGACACAGAGTGAAATGTCTTTTTTTTTCTTTTTTTACATCTTCACTCAAGCAATAACAATTATCAGTGTTTGTTCATAAACACTTTATATACACACACAGGAGAAATGAGCACACTGTTTGACGATGGGGGGGTGTGTGAGGTGTGGGGGCAGGGATGAACGTGAACTGTGAGAATTTTACCGAACACATCGCTGGTGACCATCACAGTCAAAAACAGAACAGTGTCGACAAAAACTGTGACTGTGACAAGTTACGTATATATTCAATTTCTTATCCTCCACTGTAGGCGCTGCTCTGTGTTTATGTACAAACCCAAACTCCTAAAAAGTTGGGAAACTGTGTAAAACATAATTAAAAACAGAAGAAATTTAATGTTCACACTGATAAACTTTACACACTCATACACTCATTCTGAATTTGATGCCTGCAACATGTTTCAAAAAAGTTGGGACGGGAGCAACGAAAGAGTGTGAAAGCTGTGGAAAGCTCAAAATACACCT
Source organism: Lutjanus campechanus (assembly GCA_027495735.1). Lineage (NCBI taxonomy): Eukaryota > Metazoa > Chordata > Actinopteri > Lutjaniformes > Lutjanidae > Lutjanus > Lutjanus campechanus. The sequence continues at coordinate 70,460 of JAJHUR010075335.1, read as the reverse complement.
TTAAACATTTTACAGGTAAACAGGTTAATTGGTAACAGGTGACAGAGTGGGATTTAAAGGGGCATCCTTGAAATCATTCTCAAACATAGATGGGGTGAGGTTCACGACTTCATGAAAAACTGTGCGGGCAAACAGTCCAACAGTTTAAGAAAAACGTTTCTCAACCCATATGTGCAAGGAATTGAGGGATTTTATCATCTACAATCCACAATATTATTAAAAGATTCAGAGAATCTGGGGAAATGTCTGCATGTAAGAGGCCAAGGCTGAAAAGCAACATCTAAAGCCTGTGACCTTTGACCCCCTCAGGCAGCACTGCATTAGAAACCCACATAATTGTATGAAGGACACTACATGGGCTCAGGAACACTCTGGAAAACTGTTGTCCGTAAACATCAAGAAACATACCAATTTCTCTGGTGCCCGAGCTCATCTGAGATGGACTGACGCAAAGTGTGAAAAAGTGTGCTGATGATCAGCTCATCATCAAGCCTCCACAGAAGCCTGATAATGACCTGATCATTTGAATCAGGTGTGTTGGAGCAGGGAAACACCTAAAAACACTGCTGTAAGGTACATACAGGTTTTGGAGCAACATATGCTGCCTTCCAGACGACGTCTTTTTCAGGGACGCCCCTGCTTATTTCACCAAGACAATGCCAAGACACATTCTGCACGTTGGGCGCCACTGAAAATGTGTGATGTATTATGAAGCACAAAATACAACTGAGACCCTGGGCTGTTGTTAAAAGAAAAAGGTGAAATAACAGAGTGGGAACGTAACCCTGTCCCAACTTTTTTGGAACATGTTGCAGGCATCAAATTCAGAATGAGTGTATATTTACAAAAAACAATGAAGCATGTCAGTTTGAACAGTAAATATCTTTGTACTGTATTCAATTCAATATAGGTTGAGAAGTATCTGCAGATCATTGCATTCTGTTTTTATTTAGACTTTACTCAGCGTCCCAACTTTTTTGGAACTGGCGATTGTATAACAGGCCACTCTAATGTATTTGGACATCATATCCGCTTCATTTTACATGTAAAAACACAGTGCCAGCTGGTTCTGTTGCTAGGGGTAAAACAAAGCAATCAACTTACAATGTATAAACTAAAGGACACAGAGGTTTGTGGCCAATAACAAACAAATGATCACAAACACTGTACATATTCAAGGAAGGTGCTGTTTCACTTACTGTATGCTGACAACAACAAACAAACAAATAGATGTTAATTACACAGAATATGTACAAAATGAAACCTTAAGACTTGAGTTTTGACAACACGGGGAAATACTTCATGTGAGGAACCAAACTTGCTTCCATTTTAAGTCTGGCTACTTTTCTGCTGCATGATTTTATGTATACTGTACACAATGTCGGTATATATTAGGATTCATTTATACAAACACAATGAAATTAGTTTTATTCCAACAAAAAACAATAGGCATTAAAACATTTCCCTCAGACGTGCTATGTCTGTGCATTGTTATGTGTTGAAAAGGTGTGCATCGGCATAGCTTTTGTATTTGGTTAGAAGAACTCTTTCATCTGTTTCGGTTCCGCACGCTCGCTCGTGAAAGCTTCAGGCGTGTGAGGGGAGGGTGTAACTGAAACTACCGTACCTGCCTCTTTGTTGTCTGTGACTTCCATGGGAAGGTAGCTTAATATTTCCATTTATAGCTTCTCACTGTAGTCGACAAACAAGTTACCATGGCGACTTAGCTTCTTTGCCAGTGCAGAGCGAGCCATAGTGGTAAAAACGCCACATGTGTGCTACTGTACACTGCTAAAGAAGATTCACACCTTTTTTTATCATAAGGCATTACAATGTGTCCCAATTCCTTTGCTTTTGAGGTTCCTTGCCAAAACATACTGCGTTCAGCAAAATCCAGCCTTCGTGGAGCTTTTAGTGGCTATTGTTGTGCTGTCATGGCGACCAAATTAAATTCCCTTTTACAAGTTTTCATCAAATATCAGGACATCTGCTACAAATGGTTTGCAATGATGGCGCTAATTTTCATCTTCATTATGAAGTGTGTGTGTGTGTGTAATCTCATTAGCAAAACAAAGTGACCCACTGAGGACGTGAATGGAGATTTTAGCGATTTAAACTTGATTTACATAATTAATTGGGTGATTCTGGATGGTTTCCAATTCTTTATAGTGCCTTATTTTCTTCATTATCAAGATGGAACATCTGATCTTACCAGGAACTTTATTAAATGGTGATGGGAAATAACCCTCAGTGCAGCGCTCTGAGATTCTCTTCTCTCCTTTATATTTTATCTCACACTGCTTAGGGACAAATTTCACCACTTTGAACTACAATTGCTTCTTTTAAATATCCTAATTAGCTGGAAATGCTGAACGATGTACCTATCTTACTTCAAGTGCTCTAGTTATAAAAGAAAAAAAAAAACAGAAATAAATTGTGGTTCCTTTGAGAGCACTAATTTTGAAGAAAGTTCTAAAGAGTCCAAATACCATGTAGCGCCTGCCAAACTGTGAGCAATGCTTCTGAGGAGAGCTGCTGGCCTGAGGTGTATGCAGAGCTCAGGAGTTATTAGGAGGGTCTGTGCGGCACAGTCATGGCCTCTCTGAGCAAACATCCTCCCTGAGTCCCTTCCATCTCTCCCGGATGACGAGAGCGAATGCGGAGCGTGTAGACCGTCCTTTCCCCCAGGTCTGGCGCGCAGATGGCTGGTGGGCGGGCCGGGGTGGGGTGAGCTCAGGGGCTCATGGTCCTCAGGCCCTGCTTCTCCATGATGTTCCACAGCTTACGCAAGTTGGACTGGGTGATGGTGTCATCCGGTTTCAGTTGGAGCGCTCGGAGGTAATTGGCTTCAGCTTCTTGCAGCTTCCCGTTGAGGTGGAGGATCGCCCCCAGGTTCATCAAGGCTGCAGGATACTGAAACCAGAAAAAAAAAAGAGATCTTAGTCATTTTGGGATTAGATCAGTTTCATACTAAGTGCACCTCAGGGCAGCTTAAAGCTTTGTTCCAAAGATACACTGTCTTTTCTATCCAAGAATAGTAACACAAGACTCTACCCTGCTATTGAGCAGTAGGTACAATGAGTATAAACACAGTGATTCAGCCGCTGAGAGCGAGCTGATATGAAAGCAATAAGAGCTATTTACTCTCGCCACCAATGCTTTCTTTAGACCAAAGAATTATTTAATGAAAAATTCACATTTTACAACATCAGAGGCTATGGGCGGTTGTTTGGCGAGATGAATAATGCAAATGAAGTTGATCTAGTCACACTTTGCGGGTATAAATAATTTAAAAAGGAATGTGGTTTGACCAGCAATGTTTTGTGTCACTGAGCCACATCCAATAAATTGTTGTCTGGGCAATTCTAAACAGAAAAAACTTTGGGGAGATATTAATTCTTAAAAGTTAAAGCTTTAAATCACTTTAAAGGAGAAATATGCAAGATCCTAGTGTTCACAAATGAGTGCTGCAGTCCAACAAGCGAATTGGAGCCATAGATGGTATATTAAATGGGTTGAATCCCTATTTAATATAGAGCCTATGGTTGAAGCAAGTTGTTTCCCTCCGCCCCCTCCTCTCTAGACTCGAAGCTCAGGCAGGTTGCAGGGACACTGAACACAAGCGTGAGACAATTCCAACATTATATTTTGACAATAACAAGCGACGAGTCCACCCCTGTAAGCTGATCAGCAGTTTAATAACTGTCAATTGTCTGTAGATTTAAAGCGAAGTCCGTTATCCTGAAAACAAAAGTCCACTGCACTGCTCCAAAAATACACACTCTGGAGTTGGAGTTCAGTGACTGCCTGCCTAAGTGCCTGCCAGACTCCATTAACATTTTGCTCAATTTAACAGCTTTAAGCATCTCCTAAAAGATTCTTAATAATTTTTTAATGACTCATAAACAGACACTTACTCTTTTGGCAAACTTTCAGCATTAATTTGAACTCTAGTAAACATGAAACCTGCATTCTGGACCAACATGCATTCTGGACCAGAATGAAAATTTCAAAGGAGAACATGCTGGCCGTGGTGGTGTTGTCAGAGAAGCCAGTCAACTTAGTGTGTTTCCTTAATCTCTGGTGACAAATCATGGTCATTTTATGAATTAGTACAGTAAATATATTACATTTTTCTCAAAAATCTTATTATTAAACAAGGGGAAATACCAGAGTGAATGATTATAGAATAAATGATTATGTTTTCCTTCCAAAGAAAACAGCTGCTGTAGAGGAGCATTTGGTCATCTTGTGAGGCTACACTACAGACCCCAACACACTGTTGGTTCCTGTTTGTCAGCTCACCCAGACTGTGTTTGGAGTTTGGTAACCATGCTGTTCTCCCTGCCCCTGTGTCTTGTCATGTCAGAGGGAGCAGCCACCACTTTGAAGTGGCTCCAGATGAATATATTGTATATTCCCGCTGGTGCCAAGGGGCGAAATCATCATCAGTGTGACGGGCTGGTGAGTCATGAGGAAAAGTGTCCGGGGTGCAGACACAGTAAGACCATGAAGTATCCAGGCCAAGGGAGGGACCACATCTGATCTCCATTTTAGTTGGAAGTGTGGAAAAGATGTCTAATCATATAGAGAAGCTACTGTTTTACTGCTTGAGATTATTGTAATTTGGGTAATTGTATCTCCTTGGAAACAAGGAATGTTCAAATAAAACAGTCTTAGTAAAAATGGCAGATCATCTGCTTTTACTGAACTGTTTGTGACTTTTTTTTACCCCCCTATAATTATCTCCTCATGCATCACTGTCACATGGAAATGCACATGATTATGGCATCATGACATTTACTGATGTGTTGTTGCACCACAAGCCTTAATTTTTTTCTCATGGCCTATTAACTAATCGAGAGTAATTCTAAGAGCAACACTTCAATGAAGAAAGAGTGCTTTTCTATTAATGTTACAAGAAATCTGTGGAATGTTATGAGAGTGTAGAAAAGTGAACCATTCACAACAACAACAACAACAACAACAACAACAACACTGCAACAGAAAAACAGCAAAAGCATCGGAAAAATATAACAGCTTATAAAAAAACACCATGAAACAACATAAAAAGCCATCTTCATCTACATATAAATAACCAGTCAGGCTGCCATTTATATCTATAATGTATGTCTGTCCAGACATACATGGTAAAAGGTATTAAGTGCTAAGGTTGTCAAATGTGTCGATGCTTCAATATTTTTCAGTAGCATGTTTAGTATTGAAGGATGCAGGTTGTTAATTTGTAAAAAGAAAAAAAAATCCTATTTTGTGTTCCTAAGACAGTTACTTAATTTTGCCGTAGTATCAAAAGACATATTGAGTAATTTATTAAAGTTAGTTAGTTATAAAGTTATAAGTATATTGACATGTATGATTCCAGTGAACAATTTCCGGTGAGAAACAAGCTGTCTTCACTTACAGACTGTTTTTACAGAGAAGAACAGAGTTCAGAGGACGGATAGAGAGCTCAATATTATGATGTCACTGTGAAGTTGATCTTTGACCTTTTGGATATAAAATATCATCACTTTTCACACCACATTTTCTTTTATTAGCCTACATATTGGTGATAAAATGGTACAAAATTTAGTCATAATTCAGGTCCAAGTGGACTCGAGGATGAACTTCATGAAATCCCTTCCAGGTGTTCCTGGGATATCGTGTTCATGAGAATGGGACAGACTTGATGTCAAAGTGACCTGAACCTTTGACGGTCCACCACCAAAATCTAGTAAGTTCATCCTTGGGTCCAAACGGACAATTGTACCAAATTTGAAGAAATTCCCTCCAGGTGTTCCTGATATGTTGCATTCACGATGATGGGACAGACGGACTGACAACCTAAATACATGATGCCTCCAGTCTCGGTTGCTGCTGACGCAGAGGCATAAAAATCCAAAATATAAAAAAATATAAGGTAAATCACTTAATGGATTTACCTTAACAATAAAAAACAGACCCAACAAACTCTGAAATGCAAAATACGTTTTTGAACATAAGCGCAACACGTTAGTTATCCATGCATTGAGAATACCTTTTCAGAGAGGTTCAAAACACAACCACTCTCAGATTGTGTGGTAATTTATCTTGCTTTGTCCACGCTGTAGATTGTGCGAACTTCCCTCCCTCGCTAGACTGTTCCAGGCTTGTCTAGTACACTCACAAAACTCTCAAAACAGTTCTCTGTTTTTCCAGTGTCAAGGTCGGATGAGTGATGCTCCATGCATGAGAATTTCAATGGGAACAATATGTCCGATTGTGCTGCTTTTCTCATAGGGAGAATAAAATTGATGAATAAATCAAAGAGTGGAATAATCCCGTTGTCCTTTAGAGAGAAGTTACATCTTCCCTCAACACTTATAAAACAAGCTACAGATGCTTTAGTCCAAAATAAAAGCTGGCACAAACAACACTTCTACTGTTGCTTACTGACCCCAAATGTGCTGCAATAATGTTACTGGACACCAATTCACTACCCTCGCTGCATATTGTGCAATTACATTAATCCCCTACCAAAACAACATTTTCTCTCTGTGCTTCAATTATCGTTCACGGGAGCTGCCAGAGTTTGACTTTAATGGTCAGGGTAATTGTGAGGCTGTTTGCACTTTAAATTACCTTCAGTTTGACCTGCCATTGGAGGGTCAAACCACAAAATAACGCTGGGGGATCAATTTGCAAGTTGGGGATTTTTACAACTCAGGATAATGTTAGCCAAAATATAACTGTACATATATATATAAGGACATATATGAAAGTGACAGAGAAGGGCCCACACATAAATGTTAGATCAACAACATGCAGGTGACAAGTGGGTGTATAATGTCAGTTTAGCCTGTTGCCTCTTGAGCTGCTTCTAACTGCCTACGCTCTATAAGACTTACTCCTGACTAGATCCTTGCTTGAGTTGTATCAGCTTGCAGATACACGCCGCTCTGGATAAAAGCATCCGCTAAATGAAATTGTAAATTGTAAATTGCAGTGTTAGTGCCATTTAGTAGAGTCGATGATCCAGTGTTAAGTGAATTGCAATTATTCCTTTGCCTCAGTTAATGGTGTACATTTGGTTTCAGAAGTGTGCGTGTGTGTTATATAAAACACAATATTCATACTGTTGGTGTGCTTCATAAAATACCACTTCACACTGCGTCTATCCTGAATCTTTAAACCCAGTGAATAATGTTTTATTTCTATCTTTACTGCACCGCCTTTCACTGTTGTTGTCTTTAAATGATGGTCAGTTCTAGAGTCTAAACAGCTAAAGATTTTTGGTAACATTTTATTTGAAGGGGTGTGCATAAGACTGTCATCACACAGTCATAACAATGTCATGACACCTGTCACGAACATGTCTTTATGAATGTTTATGACTGTCATAAAATGTCATTTGGTCAATTATGTCAGTTTTAGTGTCGTGTCAGAGGCTGCTCCCATCTGGATTTTGGTGGCTGGATGGGTTCATTGGTCTTCTGGTGAATTCATTAATTGAACTGAAATTGAAAAGTTTTGGGTACAGAAATAGGATTTTGAAAAGTAAGGGGAACGTGTCCCTGCCCATCCCAAGCAGAAATTACACCCTTGACCTCAGCCTGTTCATAAGGTAACATGACTCAGAGTAAATGAAGTCTCTGGAGTCACTAAATGAATGACTGACAATGCTCAATGAATACCTTTCTTGCCATGGGGAGAAACAACCACTGTGTATCTGGGACCATATTCACAAACAAACAACAAACCTCTAGCAAGGACTGATAGCATAGCAGTGATTTAGGAAACTTCTCAGAGCAGCTCTGAGAAAGTAGGAGACAGAAACTTTTATCTCAGTGAGTAGGTGTGGTTGACCTCATTGTTAAGTATGACTCATGCTTTTAAAGAATGTGATTAATTGATCCAAAAAAGAACAAAACGCTCTTAGTGATAATGGGCATAGACTGCACAGTAAAATCGAGTGAATTTAGTCTCTATTAAGACACGGTATAAATGTGAATACTATTTAAAGAACATCGCTGTTGAATAAATTGTCAGCCAGATTTTAAAAGTAGTCTAGAAAAAGTTTAAAAACCTGATTGTACTTGCACAGTAGTGTTTTCACATGCTGATAATTGTTAGAATTATGTTATATTTCTTTGTTTGTGTTTATTTACCATGCTGGTAGTTTTAGTACTTAATATATTTGATATTAAGGGGGGAAGCCCGCTATGTCCATGAATGCTGTTACATTTTCTTTTGTGAAACACTCTGTCTTTCTGCTATTTTCTCCTCTACCTAAGAAACTCTCAAGCCTGTTGAATGTCCTCCTCCCTGCGCCTTACAGTTTTCCATCTTAGGAGCTCTTTTAAGGCTAAGATGCTTTGTGAGTAACTTTTATCTTTAGTAGGATCTACTCTTAACTTTAAGGGGAAATTCTTAGAAAATGTCACAATTCACCAGGAGCAACTCTTTGCAAGAGTAAGCTTTGTGAATGCTGCCCCAGATTCTTGTGTGTGTGGATTTGATCGCTGGTACAAGCACACAGGAATGTTTCAGTGACAATTCAAGCTTCTCATATCATTCTTTTCACTCCATGGCAACAGTGAAGTTGCTCTCACATAATACAATGGACTGAGAGTTTTCCCTTAGAGGAGACACAGGTTGTTGAAAAGGCCGATGGGGAGCAAGCTTTTGGTGCCAGAGTCAAAAAAAAAAAAGTCTGTCAAGAAAAGAGGTGGATTTAGATGGATGAGAGGTTGGTGAAGATGGGTAACCATGATTCTGGGGTTTGAGCATACAAACTGAAAACCTTTGTTGATCTAAGTGGAAGGTTTATGGGAAGCTGACCTAAACAGACTACTGAAAGCCTTTTGAGATCAACTGACTCCTGGTTTTCTTCTCAGTGCAGTTGCAGCAGAAGCTTGAAAGATCTTTTTTCACTACATCCATGCAAAACTTAGCAATTCCCGAATTTAGTTTCCTTCCTCCACTCTCCCCTGAAGGCTCCCACCTTTCCTCGCCCAAGCCCTTCTCCCCCTACTTCACACAGCTAAGACTTTTGTGATTTATATCCCTACTCCTGCATTCTTCCTCACCCTTGCAACACTTGCAACACTCTGCGAAATGTTCCCTTGTCAAAAGCTTTCATTTTTTCCTCACTTCCTGCTGCTCTGTAACCTCTCTGCCTCCCTACCCTTCCCAAAACTGGCATGTAGCAGCAGAGGGATGGCCAGATGTGGAGCGTATTAGCCTGGACCGTAAAGCAACATGTGCTATAAAGACTGTGAGAGTTTAAAGTGAAGCTAAGTTGGGGAATGACCTGACCATAATGACTTCAGATTGGCATTTTAGGTAAAGAATGTCTACGTGGAATGGGGAAATTTCAAAGGACAGATGTCATAGGGTGTGGAGCTCAACCAAATCAAACGCAGCATCCGATAGGATTTAGCTTGTCTAGATAGAGGGAATTGTAGGACTAGGGGACTAAATCCTTTGAATGGAGGGAATTGTCCGCTCTCACTCAGAGCGAGCAAACAGATGGGCTTAATCTAAAACACCAGTGCCTTTGGAAAGTGAAGAGTCAAGCTGCAGTAAAGCATGAAATGACAAATGAAGATGGACAGGGTACATGGCTTAAGTCAAGTCGCATCGGGAAGAACAAAGGATTATGGTAAAGAAGATGGATGAAGATGCTAAATTATAATTGTGCCCCAGATGTAAGCAATACAAATGGCAAAAGGCATCCAAGCAAAAGTGACCAAGTAGGGGCAAAAAAGTGCCTCTGTGCTTGGATGTGGACACCAAATGCGTGTTTGTACAATTACGGATGCCAAGAAACAGTAATGTGAAAATTACATGGATCTGGCCCTGGAATAGAACTGAACAGAACACAAACATCCTCGGGACGCTTTTGCAGAAGTACAGATGCATCAGGGGGCCGCAAGACAGTGGTCAACCCTGTCTCTTTACAAGAACTCCAAAAGGGTCCAGAGGCTTCAAGTGAGGTGAACTGCGGTGTGAATGTGAGTCATGGATGTACAGTGTTAAGAGGACGCAAAACCCAAGTCCAAGATGACTGCCATTTATCTGAGTGAAAGCTGCTCATTGTGTTTTGCCTCTATGCAGCCCACTGCTCATCTCTCTGTCCTGAAGACTTCATGTAACAGACATAAAGGTTTTCAAGGTTGCAGGACGGTTTTAAGAAAATAAAATCTTTATGCTTTAGAAATTCATTATACAAAGAGTTAGGGTTAGGGTTAGGGATAGGTGTCCTGTCAGCAGTCTTTGGAGCCATTTTTGATGCAGTCCTTCACATACTACACTGAATAGGTAACAAGGCTACATGGCCTTGCCATATTTCTCAGTGTTAAGACATTTATGGTATGGTATGCTAGATAAGGTCCATGGCCCTAAAAGGGATAAGCAGCCAAGCATAATGAATGGACAAAAAACCATCAGTAAACCATCCAATGTCATTTGTCGTTGGACAAAATATAGAAATTGTCCAAGAAAAACAGGCTTGACTGCTCTCTTGCTCAAGGTGAGTTCCAATTTTTCAACAAGAAGAAGTACATGCTGCTCAACACAACACAAGACGAAAAATAAATTAACCATCCACCACAGCAGTTTGTATATATTTGATGCTTGGTTTTATCCTGCATTCACAAATACAGATAGAAAGTAGCAGGCAGAACTTGTAGGTCTGTGGGTATTTTGCACTGAGCTCATAATTTACATACTTTGCTTTTGTAACTCAGTTATTGTCTACAGTAGCGGCTAGCTTTTTGATGTGGTACATGTTTTAATATCATTCACACATTTTAATATCAATATCACCATGAATAGCAGCTATTGGCTGTTCCAGGTTTTGAGACAGTTTGTGTGAACAACTCGTTAAACCTCAGGGTGTCTTATGGGGGGCAATGGAACCTCTTTACATATCATGTAGTGTTCTACAGGGGGAATGAACAAACTGTGATTTGCAGGTGAAACAGTAGCCTGACTCACCGAATGCAGACTGGGGAAATAAACCTACGATTCAGGTGGCTATGTCATATCTGCTATCTGAGTTTTCAAAGTCCCCCGTTGCTACGGGAAACAAGAACTATTTCTGAGCTAGCAACCTACATGCTGAAAATGTCAAATTAGCACCTGGGTAGCTAATGGTACGGACATTTTAAAAAAAGCTAGCACCTCCTTCTTTGTGACCTTTTCTTTTGCTGCAAATTAGCCATTTTAATGCCAGGGCTCGCATCTCCACATACAATCATTCCACCAAAACAAGTCCCCCTCCCCCGAACACTATTTTGAAGGAGCACCATCAATGCATCCTGAACTTGTGATGGGTTTAAAGAAATACAAAACAGCCAGTGAGTTTTTTCCCCCTGAGAGTAGAATGATCACGCGTGGAGAAGGAACATCTCTCAAGCACTGACCTCCGTGGAGAGAGGTTATGCAAGACTAATGCAACACTGTCTACTTAGGTTGTTTTTGAGAGCTATTGTGGGTTAAAAGGTTTCTTTGAACTTGGCGAGGTGTGCTACCAATGACTCATTACACATCCTCTCAAAAAATCTACACTGTCCCTTTAAGATTTCCAAACTGAGCAATGATTAGACATGAAAGCCTCCTCACAGCATGGAGACGAGTTTGCGCTACTCACTAAAGAGAATTAATGGAAACATTCCCAGAATTCACCTTAAACTCGATGGTTCTCTTACATAATTTATGTATGCATCTGAACTGAAGCAATGAGAACATTATTTTTCTTACATCTGGGTTTAATTAGATGTTGAAAATAAACAATTTTTTGGCACAAGTTGAACCCGAGATCGACACTGAGCACAACAAAGGGGATAGGAGCTCAATTTCATGGTTTCTGTGGAAATGTTAAATTTTATCCTTTTGTTATACTCAAGCTGTTGTTTGTCTTTTTGTTTGTCATTGTTTGTATATATTATACTGGGGCTCTTGCATGCAGAACCAAACTTTATTGTCTGTATAACATTATCCAGATATATTTTGATCATTAATCCTGAACTGACTTCTTCTAATCAAGACGCAGGAACAAACAGGGTGACCACATGCCAAACATATTTCGCTCCCTCTGCGGACCTCACTTAAACAACTCGACCCCTCCTGTCAAAGCTTTCAAAGACTGCAGCCCATTCATTTTCGAGCTGTCAAAGTCCCCTGACTGAGTGTTATTATCATTATTCTTTTCAATCTACTTACCCCGGCCCGGCCTTTGAAGTTCGGTGATGGATGATGCACAAACAAACCTGTGAGCTTAGTAAAAACCTAATTTTTCTGAGATCCGCTGACAATGAAGGTCGTTGTGACAAGGCAGAGCGGGCAGTAATAATATTGAAAAGCCACCCATCACACAACGTCCAAATAGCAATGGGGATAATTAGCTACTTGTGGTTGTACTCACATTGGGTCTCAGGCTCGCTGCTTGTCCGTAATACTTCTCGGCTGCCTCATTTAGGCTGGCTTGTCTGCAAAGGGAAAACAGAGAGAGGCGATCATTACTCATCTTTATTGCTCCTGGCTTCGGATGAGGCCTTGAACCCGGTGTGTTTACTGGCACTCAGGGGTCACTGGGAAAATAACAGGAGGAAACAGCATGAGGGATGAGAGAGCCCGATCCAATCTCTGTTTGGTTTCTCGTCCGATAGCGTCTTTCACTCGATAGCATCTGTGCCGAGCAGTGCACAGCAAGCACTTTCATGCTTTAATTGAACCTTGAGGTCAGGACATTTGGCTTATTGGGTACTTCAGGAAAACTCATCAACAAAGCAACGCTGATCAGGAAAATTCACTGTACATTTCACTTTAAAGCTAGCGGGGGACATGCAGGATGGATACTGAGACGCTGAGGGACAGCAAACAGTGTGGAAACACAAAGTCATTCAGTCATATTATCATAACAACCAGGACAGCAGAGTAGATGGCACAGATGCACCAAAACATGCTGTATATGTCACACTGCGACAAAAAGGATTTTGGGGGCAGATGGCTTGTCGGCATGACTCCCTGGAACCAGAAATGCTGCAATACTTTGTTCCTGAGGACAGTAAGCCTTAACACTCTTAGAAACAATGGTTCCAAAAGGGTTCTTCATGAAGGGCTGAGGTTAAACTACCATTTTCTTGTGAAGAACCGTGAAGAAAGAGGGTTCTTTGTAAGAGTACGGGTTCTGTAAGAACACTTTTCATCCAAAGAACCCTTTTTGGAAGAAAGAGTTCTTCAAGGACTGTCAGAATCCATGCAGAACTATTTTGTCAAGGGTTCTTCATCCCATAATATAAATGGGTTCCCAGTAGGTGGGTGGGTTTTAGATAGAATCTTTGGAATATTAAAAGGTTCTCAGTAGGACCCCCTGAGTTAGTTCTAGATAAAACTCTTGGAACATAAAAGAGTCCTCAGTAGAACCCCCTGAGTGGGTTCTAGACAAAACCCTTGGAATTTAAAAGGGTTCTCTGCAGAACACCCTAGGTGGATTCTTGTTAGCACTCATAGCAGGTAAAAGGTTTTGGATACAACCATCAGACAGGGTTCTGGGTGGAACCATAACACCATAGATCGGTTCTCAGCAGAAGCTCTTGGGATATAGGATTCTGTGTAAAACCCTCAACAGATGGTTCTAGCTAGAATCCTTTACATAGAGCTCTAGCTAGAAGTGTAGGGGTTCCAAGTGGAACCTTTATGGAAGGTTCTACCAAGAATCAAAAAGGGTGCTCCTATAGGGACAAGCCTAAGAGCACCTTTATTTCTAAGAGTGAAGTCAAGTCCTATATCATGCTCCTTATCTTCTTTTCATAACCCCCTGCTCTGCCTACTGTTATAGTCAAACCTCCTCTGCTACAAGACACTTCCTGTTATTAATACTCCTAAAAATCACCTTTATGGTCTGCAGCTGCACGCTATTCACTGATGGTAACAATCGTCTCATTGCAAACAATTTAGCTTTGACAAAGTCAAGGACAGAGTCAATGACGGCTGGCTGTGGAGCCCCTTAAGTCGTAATGATCAAAGGAGGCGAGGCCGTTGGAACCACAGTTTCATTTAGGCTGTCGCAGTCTATTAAGGGATCATCATCCACATGTTTCCAGATAAAAGGCAAAGCTTTTATTCAAGGATTCCCAGGTCAGTGGCCCAAGTAGGATTTATGTTTGGTTTGAAAGACACTGTCTTATGTGGTCTACTCTTTTATTCTTCACTGATCAGTGATTACAAAATTAACATTTTCAGTTTGATGTAATACAGTAAAACTAAAAGGTAAAACATCACATGCATAGAAATAGTGACTTTTAAGTCCACCAGGAGTTGTAGGTCAAGTGGTGACCACAGAAACTGACACTTTAAACTCATTACTACAAAGGAAAAGGGATTTGATATTTGAAGGTCCAGTGTGTAAGATTCACTGGGATTTATTGGCAGAATATGGCAGAAATTGAATATAATATTCATAGTATGTCTTCCTTAGTGTATAATCACCTGAAATAAGAATAGTTGTGTTTTTTGTTACCTTAGAATGAGCCATTTATATCTACATTTATATCTACACAGAGGTTGCCATGTTGCACCGCCATGTTTCTACAGTAGCAGTACAATCTGCAAGCTCACCACTAGACACCACTAAATCACACTGGTCATACTGGTCCTTCAAACAACTTCACAGTTATTTGATAACAGAGAAACAGTAAGACAAAGAGGCCGCAGCCATGCTAGCACCTCTGTGAGACTGTACTTTGCATGCTAGTGTTTTGAGGTAAATGCTAACATCAGTATATTACAGCATGCTAACATGCAGATGTTTAGCAGGTATAACGTTTTCCATGTTTATCCTCTTAATTAAGCATGCTAGCATGCTAATATTTGGTAATTAGCACTAAATACATAGTGCAGCTGAGGCTGATGGAGTCGTTTTCCAGGTATTTGGTTAGAAAATAATGTATTGGACATAATAAAGTGTGTTTAGGAGCATCTTTTGGTAGAAATGGAATATAATATTCATATAAATGTTTTCATTTAATCACCGAAAAATAAGAATAGTCTGGTTTTTGTTACCTTCAAATGAGACTTTTTAACTACATACTGCAGGTCCACTTCCAATGAGTCTGTCATGTTGCACCACCATGTTTCTACAGTAGCCCAGAACAAACAAACTAAACACTGGCTTTGGATACGGCCTTTCACATTTTTATTTTTTTGGTTTCAGTTTTACAGCCACCGTAGTTTCACTCTTGGCAGGTGAGCTGGTTGCAATCGGCTATTTCTCCACTAGAGGCCACAAAATCCTACACACTGGTCCTTTAAAGTTTTACTGAATAGATCACTAACATAATATATATAAAATATTTCATCGTTTCATCATTCACTGATCAAATCATCATTTTGATCTAAAAAAGAAGTTATCCACTTACATACTTAACATTCACAGAACAATGTGCCACTGCTGTTTATTATTTTAGCACAACTGAATTTTTCCAGCGCTGTTCCAAAGAAGCATTTTACATTCCAGAGGCGATCCAGACACCGACTGGAGTTGCTGAATTTGTCCTGAGATTATAAATGTGGCTTTCACGTCCAACCACAACCATATGTTTGTTTGCCAGCATAATATTTAGAAAGCACAACCTTATGAGTAAAAAAACAGCACAGATCTAATTCTATAATATCATTATCACATTTATAAACACATTATCAGAGAAGAACTGGAGAGCTGCCACGCCATGGCCAAAGAAGCAGCGGGACCTCCTCCTAGGGCTGTCTGCCTGCGGGTTCTGAGAGTGCAGAGGACAATGGAGGCCAAGAATGTAAACCGCTGCCTGGGTCTAAACCCGAGGAAGAGTCAGTGTGAGGCTAGAAGAGCGCAGACATAAAGAGAAGGAGAAGGATGGGAAAATGGAGTAGGAATGAATGAAAAAAAAATCCCTGGAGGAAAAAAGGACTTGACCATATTTCAAATCAGCAACTCAACCACTGATCTTTTTACCCTGACATCCTGTTGTTTGGAGATGCTTTATTAACCCCAGACATGCACAAATCATGGCACTGACAGTACTGCTTATAAGCGTGACATTGCTGGATACTAATGACTGCATGAACAAATTGCATTTTCAGCAAAAGCCAGATATTTGTGCTTAAACTGCAGCCGCCCCATCTGTTTTGAGCACAGAATTACATTTTTTCTCTTGGTTAGAATGGTACACTGAACACAGACATCTTCCCTAAGGGTAGTTCTGTATGTGCAGTACACCTAATGCAAGTTGCTACCAATGTTTCCATTCATTACCATTATAAGGTTATCATTTAAAATCTAATATATATACAATTGGAACAGTCAAATATGCACAAATTGGCATACCTAACATCATGACATGCTAATACACTATATGTATTATATTATTATGTAAGACACATGGTTTGGATGGGAATGTATGAGGTGAACCATGAGTGCATAACATGCTTGAGTGTGTTTTTTTTAAAGCAGAGGTTCTCTTTTTTTTCCAAGACATTTTGGCCACCCATCCATATCCAAGGCATATTAGAGATGCTCATCACTGTATTTGCCTCAGGGCTCAACACTAAGCAAAATGCCATGTTGGCCAAGTAAATCTGGCAAAAAAAAAAGGATTAAACAATTTAAGTCCTTGGATTATCATTAAAAGTCAAGAATCATTAAAAGCAATTTTTCATGCAAAATGGCAGAAAATGCTGTTTTCAGCCCCTCAAATATGGAGATTTCCCACGTTTATTAGTTTATTATCATATTTAAATGATCATGTTTGGGTTTTAAGCTGACCAAACAAGACATTTAAAGGTCAACTTGGCCCTTGAAAAAGAGGGATGACCTTTTTTTAAAAAAAGACTATTTTCTGACATTTAATAGAAGCTGCAGCACTAGATTAAACATGATAATTAACTTAAGTCATTGTTATTCAGTAACAAAACAATTTGTACAGGGGCTAATAAAAACCGACTTTGGGTATGTACTGTAGATGCTCAACCAGGCAAGTGAAAAAACACATTAACGTTGAACCCTGTACTTGGTTCTGTTTTTTGATTTTCATTTAATTCATCTGTTGCTATTGTAGTTTGTTTTAAAAATCTGTCCATCTTCATAACTACAGTTCTCTGAGTGATCGCATTGTTGTTTCCACGGTCACAGGTGATGTGTCCTGGACTGGTGGGAGTGAAAATATCACTCTCTTTATAATTTTGTTTGATTGGAACATAACCAAGAACTACTTTATTTGTTGAAGTATGAAGCCTTTTGTAAAAAAAAAAATTAAAATACAACCTACATAACCTTTCACGGACAAGACTGTCCGTGAGAAGACTGGCTATTTTTATGTAGTTATTCCTAATGCCTGCTACTGGGTTGCATTCTCAGTGAAATCAGATGATTTTTCTTTAGATCATTTTATTTTTAACATTATATTTTGTGGAAACACTACCGTTTCTGTCCACAAGAGGCTCCAGAAATGTACAAAATATGAAAGTTCCTTTTGGTAGCTTTAAACAAATGAATCTCAAAACTTTTCACAGACCCCCTAGCAGACCGCCATGGACCCCCTAGGTTCCCCCAGACCCCATTTTGAGAATCACCGGTTTAGAGATTCACTTTTCCCGTGAATATCAACAGATTTAATGTTACTGAATGATGTCACAGTGCAAGTATTTTCATTGAGATGTGACACAAGTACAAACACATCCCCACTGGCATCGCCATTAACCAACCCGCCCTGTCCTACATTCACACTATAAACCAGACTTAGTCGAAAAAAATGTTCAAAGGAGGCAGAAGGAAATTATTAGTTTGGAAGCAAAATGGTCAAAAACCAAGTGCCCAAGAGAGTAATAAAGAGACATTTGCACATCTGAGAGTGTCTGCCCCTCTTTTTAATCTCTTCCTTCCCCCGTGTAGATTCACTTGTGTCCCCACCAACCAAGGGCCTTTCCACGTCCGCGTCCAAGACAAACACATAAAGAACTTGAGCTGTGGAAGAGTGGGACCCCATGCCAAGCAGGCGGAGGAAAGTTCGGCCCCAGCACTGCTTGAAGCCCTCTTTAGCTGCCAGGGGTCTGGACCCTGGAAGAGGCCCTCAATACTGAAAGCTGCTGGTGGTGAAGATCCGAGCTATGCATCTAGCAGCTGGGTAAAAATCTTATGTAGAGCTGTATGGTAATGCTGTACCCTTGGGTAAAGCAGCAGCAGCAGCTTTATTTGACTCTGGTGATTCAAGACATGGGTTAATGGTCTTAAAGGAATAGCTTTTAGGAAACTGAGAAGATTGATACCATTCCCCTGACTGTATACTAAATATGAAGCTACCGCCAGCAGCTGGTTAGCTTAGCTCAGCAGACTGGAAACAGGGAAACAATAACCTGGCTCTCTCTAAAGGAACAAATTCCACTGACAAGTACCTCTAAAGTGCTCTATAACCTGATTAAAACAGTGTATAGCTCCTGTTAAATGAGCTGAGTTGATTATATCAGAAAAATGTTGGATTTTATTAGATGTTATTGCTATGTAGGGTGGGCATCATTTGGACTTTAACAGCTCTGATATCAATTACAGTTCTTATAGATTCTCGATTCTGATTCTTTGATAAATGGATAAATGTTACCAGCAGAAACATACTGAGCTAAGCTAATGTTAGACAGTGTTGACGGTATGGTCTCTTTTTTCGTTTCTTGAATGTTCTGGTTTACTTAGGCTACTTTGCTGTAATGATAGAGCAGTATCCTGTCCTTGATAAGTGTTTTGTAGCATAGCATTTGCTAACTTTAGGTAAAGACTCACACAATTTGTGCTATTTCCTACAGTATTCCCATCCCTTAGGAATCTCACTTTTGAAATCGTTTCTTATTTGGAATCGGTTCATGATGCCAAACCCTATGGCTGTGGTGGATTTGCAGACATTACACCGCAGGTTTGTTGACACCTCTGTAGTTCTTTTCACCTTGTGAGTAACATTACCGCACCCAGAAACTCTTGATTTCTCCAATTGGGAATTACAACTTGAACAGTTTTTCTGACTCAGTTGCACGTAATAACTTTCTGAACCACGTGAAGTCCCCACCTCAACATATCAGGTTCTACATTAAGGTTTTTGTACGGCTTTAGCCAGCAAGTGTGTGCCAGGCTAACTGTTTCCACCTGCTTCCAGTATTTAAGCTAGCTAAAATACTGAATGTGGTATTGATTTATCTCGCTTAACCCTTGGAAATAAAGAGTGTAAGCATATTTTCCAAAATGTTAAACTATTCTTTTAAACATACAACATGTAGTGGGACATGGGAGTTGTTATCTTTCACTTTTAAACAAACACTATATCTATCTGACATGACTTAGGCAGAAATCATATTTATGGATGATGTAATATTTAAGCTTCACACTATGTTTAGTCACGTTCATTGACTTCCTTCCTCACTGATGTATCCCATGTTTTCCTGGAAGTTACAGCAGCTAGGAACTAGCTAGCAACAGCTTGCATGAAACATCCAGTTACCTTGAATAAATTATGGATTTCTCTGTGTTTGAACTTTGTTGGAAACATTTGGAAACAATGTAAGCACAAATCTTAACAAACACATAACATCTGCCAAGCGTTTTTTGACATTTTTATGTGGAAATGCTACATATTATAGCTTTAAAGATAACAGTTTCCTTTCATCAAGAAGCTGTAATTCAAAAAGTCCCGAGTTACACATGATGTGTTTACAGAAGGAAATCTCTAGACTGGGTCACACTGTATAATTGTGTTGGTTTATTCAGTCAATGGGGCAGCATACTGTAAGTTGGCACATGCCTGTATTTACAAATTTCCACTCATGGCGTGTGTTCAGAAACACAACAGCTTGTAGGCTGCTCAGGCTTATCAGCTGAACCGAGCGCTGATTTGGAAGCAGACTTTCACGTATGAGCCGGAGCCAGCAGAGAAAGAGTGAGACAGAGTGGGAGGGAGGTAAAGACAGAGTGAGAGAGAGCATATGAAGATGCATAGCAGCACAGCACGCTAAGACAAACCAGCAGCTCTTGGGCTGGCACTGCAGCGAGAGAAGAGGATTACCAAGTACAGCCAAGTAAATCACACTGGCTGAGGAGTAATGTAAGCCCCTGGATAAACCACGCAGACAGTAGACCTCCCTCTTTCAAACACAGCCTCCATTCTGCTCAGCGGTGGAAAACTGCAGCCCACCCATCCCAGCTACAAAGAATGAAATATATTCAGTGTCTTTGTACATGTGCTGGAGCCATGGAAACCATCAAATGGTATAAAAAAAAGAAAAAATCTAATCAAACACTCACCTGAGCATGTGGGCTGCACTGAAGACCACATCAAACTCCCCACTGTCGAGGCGCGCTGCCTTCTCCGCCATCTCCGCCGCTTCCAGCAGCCGCGACTCTTCCAACAAAAACTGACCTGTCGGGGCAGGAGAGAACAGCGCTGCTGTTAAAAACGCTGTGGGATCCCCACAGACGCACGTAGGGATACACAGTCTGCAAGTGTTGCCTTTGGCCCTGATGGAGGGACAGCCTGGTCTGCCCCTGAAATAAAACGCTGAAACATTAGATACGAGTGAACATACCATCTCTCCTTGGCTATCTCTCAGACCCATTTGTTCACATTAGCCGATCTCGTTAGATTTGTTTCTTTAAAATGAAAATGTATCTCACAGGAGGTTTTTGTCTTATTATGGGTGTGGCTTCCTTGGCGGTTGACCTCTGTGGAGCCGTAGAACGAGATGGGACCATGGAAGCCTGACAAGGTCATGAACCGAGGGTGGACCCCTTGGTAAGGGCCAGGTTTAGAGAGGAATTAATACTCTGTTGACTTTGGTTAGCCCCACTACTGTACCAGGATGCTAAACCACTATGTGAACCTAAGCATATTTTCCTTAATAACTGTGGATGAAACTGAAGCCATGAATACAGGCCTGAGGTGAGAGACAGATGTAAAGCGAGACTTCAGACCAGGACTGAGTGTAAAATAGCTCCAGGTTACAAACACCTCCACAGTTACGTACAGTTCATGATATATCAAAGCTATGAGCAATAAAGGACAGACAGTCCCTGCATCAATAAATGCCAGCGGCCTGCTATATTTTTTTTCAATATTTTACAAGGGTGGTCTGTGCAGACAGACTTTGATACTGTGATTCATCATGCGTCACTGTGACTGCTGAGGGAATACTGGAAGACTTAGTTCTGAACACAGAACATGGCCAGTTCACAGTGGGAAACCCAAGTTTATTGGGGTTTGTGTGGTCATTCAAATAAAAAAAAAAAATAAAAAAAAATAAAAAAATCAAATTATGAATATCCAGCAGCACTAATTGCAATTTTCTTGGCTGTTTCTGAGTCTGACCTGCCAATATCATATGCTCAAAATAACACATTGACTACAGCAGAGAAAGAGTGAGTGGTTCCCTCAGTTTGGGAACCACTGCACTACAAGAACTGAAAATAACGGTGCATCAAACGCTACAGGATATTATTAAGATGATTGTGCCATAAGGTAAATAAAAACAGACACTGATGTGGTGCAACAACCTGCTGTAATAAGGCTTTGCAGTGAGAAAAAGACAAAAGCAATCATTAAACAAGTCTGGATGAGAAAATGTTTGGGGAGACTATTGAGCATTCTTAAGCCAGAAGTGGAAGTGAGATTTTAACTGTTAGTTTTAACATCTTTCAACAGTAGTATGCAAGCTACAATGAGCCTAAAGGGCTGAAGAGTTTACTGTTGTAAGGCAACACCATCAGCTTCTCAGTGCTTCCATCTCCTTGTAGTCTTGCTTCTCTTCTTTTTATCCTGCTATTGAAGTCTATCGCTCCTCTTATTAATGCCAAGGACATGCTAGCATATGTGTGTGTGTATGAGTGTGGCTGTGACCAGCGGCACTGAATATACATATACATATGGCTGCGCATGTTGATGCAATGGTCAGTGACTCCTTCATACTTCATTACTTTTCTCTTAAAAACAGTTATTTTTGGCTTTATGGCCGAAACTCACATCACCCACGACAGAAATACAATTGTGGGCATTGGAAAATGAAGTGTAGGGTTTGTATTTAAGAGCCGTGGACCCTCAGATGATCAACAACACACGATGCATCTTTTCAACATTCAACCAGATCAGCTGTATGCGCAGCTGTGAATCACCCCAGGAGGAGTGGTGGTGAGAGCTAATGTCCAGGATGCAACATGCAAGACTCTGGCAGGACGAGGGGAGGAGGACTCTGTGTTTTTGGTACTCACATGCAGTAAAAGTTGATGGACAATGTTTCCAAGATGTCAAACTTTTTATATGAAGAAGTAGAAGAGGAAGAGAAGCTGAAAACAGTCCATTTCCGGTCACTGGCTGGATCTCTAACAGTGGACAACACCATTTTATGTGTTTGCTTTTGGTATAAATATGAGCATGTAAACTGCTTGCACCCTGCCCTGATCAGATTAATTTCATGTCCATTTTTTATCCTGTTCTTTGCCGCTGCCATGACACTCTTTCTTTGTGCGGATCGATACAGTTCATCTCATCTTAAACAAGGTTATTAACCTTTAAATGTGACAACTCTGACATACAGTACTTAAAGACAATGCAAAAATCCACCATTAGCCCGGCGTATTGATCGCTTTAAATGTCAAATACGAGCTGGTGCGGTGACAGTGGCGAGCGGACACATCACTTCATCATAACATGCTGTTTCACAGAGACAAGATTTTAAAGGACTTTGA
>JAJHUR010075335.1:2199-43373 GCA_027495735.1 Lutjanus campechanus | reverse complement strand
CTTCTGGGACGCCCCTGCGGTGCTTTGTCTAGAATGGCTGCAGATTGGAAATTGCAGATTAGAGGGTAATATGTACACATAATTACAGAACTGTACTGTAAAGTAAAGTGAAATCACATATCTGCCACTGCCCCATTTAAAACCAATATGTGAACCAGATCTACCAATGAATGTGATGTGATCAAAGACATAGACATTGTTGGCTACTTGTATTGTCTTAAGCAGGTGTGATTTCACTTAAGTTTACAGTACAGTTCTGTTGTCAAGTGTTCCTAATTACCCTCTAAAATATGTCTAATAAGGGTCTAACTAATACTCTTTAGGTTACAGCACAGTTCTGTTATAATGTGTCAGTAATTACCCTTTAATAAAGCCTAATAACTGTGTAACACTTGGAAATATTACACTTTAGTTTAAAGTACAGTACAGTTCTGTTGTAATGTGCATGATTTGATACAACGCACAGCTTGTTATGTCTTATTAGTGTACTGTGAAAATGCTTCATTTTTCAGTCTTTCTCATGGATCATGGCTCTAAGCTTGTCTAAACAACTAAGCTCCCTTCTCTGATGGCATTATTTGCACTCACAGTATCACGGAGGCTCAAAACCCCTCTACAATCCATCATAGTCAGAGTCCTACAGATATTCATCCCTGCAGGTTTGAGCTCTACTTTCCACCAAAATCAATAACAGTTTCTTAAATAAAATGACTTTCTCTTCACGGCCCACTGAATCCTTCCCCCGAATCCACTTCACCAAGTCTTAACACTCTCCTCTAAAGAATTGTGCTGTTCCCAGAGACTGTCCTCGCTGACAGACTGTGGTTTCAGATCACTTCTGATGTCCAGTGGCTTTTGTACAGAGAGGAATTTGTGTCAGCTTAACGAGCAACTTTTATCCATGTTGTCAGCTGAACTGTTCTTTAAGCTGACCATCAGTCTGACTACAGATGCGAAAATCAATCCAGTGTGGTGCCGGGGCTCAATTTAATTTAGACACTCAATGATCTACAACCGCAAGACTCTGTCACCCAGGATAGACTAACGTAATGGCATTATCGAGCCACAAATGTTTGACACCCAGGATGAAGAATTAACACAGTTTTCAGATTAAAAGAAAAGTTGGACATTTTTCTTTTGTTGCAGAGAGTTAGATGAGAAGATGAATACTTTCTTAGTTTTGAGAGAGGTATTCATCCCCTCATCTAACTCTGTAAGAAAGTAAATACACATATTTCCCGAGCAGTTAGGGTTTAATGTGTTGATTAAGTTTGGACGCAAAAATGCAGAGGTGTGGACTCGACTCGGGCCACAAATTTGATGACCTTAGACTTGACAAATTCTTGACACCTTCCCACAAGCCCAAATATTAACGACATCCAGTCAAGTGGCATTAGAGAAACATGAAGAATTAATGTTACGTTACTGAGCTCCAGTTAGAAAAATGATACTAAAGATAATTTTGTGCGTGGACAAAAACTATGCAGTCAAATTGCAGGAAGCAAAAAGTCAAATGAGGGTAGAAACTCACTGTTACATTATGGCCTGTTTAGGACTTGAAAGTCAAAGTTTAGGACTTAGGACTTTGACTTTGGACCTGACTTGGGATATAAGTGCAAATACTGGAGACTTACTTGTGACTTGGTTCCACTTCTGCAAAAAAATGGTTGGACATATTGGAAAAATTAAGGTTTTTCCATTTTCAGTAAATGATGTTCGAGCAAAATTCCTCCACACAGTGAAACACAGAGACTAACAATTTTGGAAATGAGGCAAATTCTTTTTGGAATAAATGAAAAGAACTTGAAAAAGACAAGTTTCCATAAAGGAAATGAAAAGGGACAGGGCTGGGGAGACTCTAGGCTTTCAGTGGAAATCCAGATCCCATTGCTCCAGGCTTTTGAACACATTTACTTGCTTTCATTAGGGTCCAGGCTGTGGGAGAAACGGGTGTGAGCTGAGAGCTCCTCCACCCTTCCTTTGACCCTTGTCAACTCTTCTTCAAATTTGTTTGTTTTTCTTCTGACAGTCCTTTTCAGCTCTTACTCCTGCTCTCGATCAGCTCTACTCCAAATATGCCTATCCTAGCTGCGATCTGTAACGGATGACTGGCTGACCCGACCACATGACCACCTTCTCGTTAACTCGGGGACTCTGGAAGCTTCTTCTGCCTCTGAGACACTCCTACAAAGATGGCGGTTTCTTTGATTATTCAAACACAGGGCAGAGATAATGTTGCAAACACACCAAATGCCTGATATCTAATTTCCTGTTGATTCAAAGTTGCGAATGAGGCTTTCTGAGTCTCTTTTTAAGAACTGGTATAGTATCCACGGCAGCCAGAACAAGGTTTTTAATCAAGCAGTCCTGTTGCCCCGACAGACAGGAGCATCTCGAGAAACGTGACCACCTCCTTTCATTGTTCTCTCATGCTCACTCACTTCCAATCTCTTCCCTCTTTCTCACCCACACACTATTGATTAAGTGTAGAGACTTCAGAACATTACGGCCATCAGTAAAGAGCTGGAGAAAACAGATGAAAAGCCTTTGGAGATGAAAGAGAGTATAATAAAAAAGAAAGTGAAAAGAACTGAGGGAGCACACGGAGAGAATATGAAGTGGTTCAGGGAGGCGAGAAGGTAGATGATGTGAGGTCAGACGTAGAAGGCAGCAAGACAGACTTCAGGCCAGAAAATCACCAGCTGAATACAGCAGACCTGCAGAAATGGATTTATAGTTGACCCCAGCGGTCATTATTAATTTGCCCTGTCTCGTTACTGAATGGGAGACAAGAGTAGCAGAGTTTTTCTCTTCCTTAATGTTGCCCTCGCTCTCAACAAACTTCACCAGCATCAGAAACATGTAGGAGAAAACTCAAGCAGCCAATCACAGTTCTTGCAGTCCTCATGTTTTAAGGAGGCACATGTCAGCTACACTTAAAGCTGGCTATCGCTTAAAAAATTACAATACCAGCACTCTTAAAGTGATATCAATACCAATTTTCTACTTCATTACCATCATGTCAATGGGAGCATTCCTAACGTAATCCTTCCACATTTTATGAATTTATTTTTATCAGACACCACAGGTGTGTGTGGCACAGCACACTGAAGCCGTGCTCGACTTCACCACACCACAGACTGTATGGGTTGTAGCTGTTGTTTTAATGGGCCAACCACAAATTGCATTAAAATTGAAGAATGCTTGCAGTGATTGGCTGTGAGCATATAGTAATTTTTTTCTAGATCCGGGTACAAAAAAATCAAATGCAGGTATGGTTTGACTAAAGATGTTTCGATACTACTTCGTACTGGCTGATACCCAACCCTTGCTAGGTTGTACCCTACAGCGTACCCTCTGAGCCTCTGTAGGAATGGTCTAAATCCAGCTTACTTAACCGTGGTTACCACAAACGTAAAACAGATATTTAACTTTGCTAAGTGTTTGAGTTTTGCTGAAAAAGGCCATTTATTCCTTAGACTTACAGTACTATCGCCACAAGTGAGTGAACTGACCCAACTATGACACAAAGATCGTTTAGTAAGACGTGTCTTGCCACCATAAGCTAGTAGTTATACCGATCAAAAAAGGCTATATATTTTAGTTCGTAAAAGTAGCATAGTCTCGACTTAAAGGGAGGACGACACAAAAATCTAAAAAGTCTTACCGTCATAGCCAGGAGTTTGCCATAAGTGAGGTGAGCAGGGATGTGGTCCGGCTTGGCTCGCAGGGACTCTCTGTACCAGTGTTCAGCTTCAGTCAGCTTGTTCAGTCTGATGTAGGCCTCTCCTGTGAGAGCAGAGCGAGGGTCGAGTCAGGGGTCAAGCTGTCAGAGGTTAAGACATCACACGTCTTCCCATTGTTCAGCTGAGGGTTTCTATTACAGTGAGACCAGTGGGGCTTGAAATCCAGCCTCAAACTCCACGTTGTTTGATATTTTTTTACTTATGTATATCTGACACCAACCCAAGAACATGCAAATGTTAGAGAGCTGCAAAAATAGTTTACAATAAATCATTAGACCTCTTTTCGATTTCTTTCTCAGCAGCAAAACTTTGATACCCAATAAGTAATGGACATTAAAAACTTTGTAGTTTAAGCTTCAGTTCAGTGCGTGGCTTAAAAAACTTTCAGAGAATATTACTGAGTCTATAACCCACTCCCTCACGCTGCCTCATCTGTCAGACATCATCCGATACCTCCCCCTCCACCAGCTCTGACCCTCTGCCTGCTAACACCTGAAACAACAATAACCTCTCTTTCATAGCCATCCAATAACACTTGTATTATTGCAGGAATCTGACAACATCAGTTGGTAATTGGACACAACACAGTTAAAATCAACATTATAACAAACTGAGGGGAAGAGACTCAGTGTATCCTAGCTGTTTTTTAAATTTCACTAGAACTCGCAGTTTAAATTCCAAACGAGTGGACGAGTCGTTCAGGCTGGAGTGGAATGAAACTTAAATTCCGCGGGGATCAGGGCTAATCGCTTCCCTGATCGGAAACTGCGATAAGCAGCAGGTGTCACATGTGTAATCACAACTTGGGGACTTGTTTAATGATTAAAAAACACTTTCTCCTTTTACTGTGAATGAGCGATAACGCTGTGTAATGACACCTATTTAAAACATACCATAGGCATGTAAAAGGCATCAAATTCATCGAAAGGCGCCAGACTTAAGGCCTCTCCCTCGAGATGTAAAGCGATACATGAGAATATATTTTCAAGATGATATCCATCAGTGCAGCCTTATGTTTCACATTTAAGTGTTGGAAATCCATCAATATGTCGCTACATGATCAAAAATGTTCTTGTCAACAGCTGACATCAAATGGAATAAAACAGTGGATTAGATAATATCCCAAATTTGATACCAATCAGTCTCCATATTTTCTTAGAAATACAGGTGCTAACTAGAACCATAAAGGGTCCTTTGGTCTTTTTCCACTGGAGAACCCTTTTGGATTCCTGGCAGAACCTTTTATAAAGGTTCCACTTTCAGAAAGTTATATCTAGAACCCAGCATAAAGGGTTGTACCTAGAAGTGTCAGTGAAAAGTGTCACCCAGAACTCCCTGTGAGAGGTTCTACTGAGAACCCTTCTATGGTTTAACAGCTCAACCCAGAACCCTCTCTTGGGTTTCAAGAACCTTTTTTATATTCCAAGAGTTTTATCTAGAACCCACCAAGGGGGTTCTACCTAGAACCCTTTCATATTATCGTACAAAGAACACTTTATAATATAACAGTTCCACCCATAGTCTTACAAAGAGCCCCTGACAAACCCTTCCTTCAAAAAGGGTTCTTCACAAGCAAATGGTTCTGGGTAGAACCTCAGCCCTTCAGAAAGAATTCTTTTAGAACCCTGATCTCTAAGATTGTGCTACTGCAATATAGAGATATATTTTAAACCAGGTTGTCATTTTTTTCTTTCCAACTTGAGATTTATATTATTTGACAAGACGGAGAATTGAGAGCTCTGTATGTTTTTTTAAAGAATAGTCAATAACTTAAGTTTAATAAACCATTTGTGTTTGATGGAGTGGAATATCTGGATTTCAGATTTTTGCCATCAACCCAAGGCACTAAACTATCTTTCAAAATGTATGTACAGGTCTGCTTTGACATGACCTCTTTATTTGTTGACGGGTTTGAAAGCAGCCAAAATACTCGTCTGTCCTTCCTGGCAGCAGACCTCCGTATGAGATTAGCACAGACTTCAACGTGCAATTAGAAGTGACATCGAAAACCAGCTCCTCGGAGCGGAACATTCCTCAGCCCACCAGAGGGTGTTGGAGCGAGACCAGCGGGGTGCAGATTACCACCCAGGTCTGCCTCTGATGAAAGCTTCTGCTCTTTGGCGTCTGACAAACAGCATGAGAGCTGCGCGGCGACTCAAACTGGAAATGCATATGAGCAGGTGTGCCAAATGTGCAAATCAGTTCAGCGAGGAAACAACGCTAAGCTGCAGAAATCACAGATCTCTGGCTCGGTGCCTCGGTTACAGACGCAGCGCTGCTCCTTAACGGTGACTGGAGCTTTCATCAACATTTTGACATAATCTCAGTCGCTCTGTCAAACTGCATTTTGCCAACACATAATTGAACTTGTGGCACTACCTAGTCTGGATTACAGTGTGTGTGTGTGTGCACAGTAAGTAGCTGTGTGTTTATGAGAGAGAAAGAAAGCAGGAGGGAGGCGGAGAGAGAAAAAACAGAGAAAGCAGCTATAATAAGCCTGAAAGCAGCTGTTCTACAGCTGTAACATAACAAGCCGGATTGTTCTAGTGAAAAGCAAATTAATTCAAATTAACATGATATCATAAACCTTATAACTGTCTGGTCAAAACACTTTTAATCAGTGTTAATTTAAATTTCTCAAACATGAATTTCACTGATATACATTTCTTCAATCCGATTGAAATCATTCAGACAACAAATTCTGACTTTACTGTTGACATGGATGCTAAATAAAGTGACGTGATAAAAGCATGTGCGTTAACACGCCCCAAAGCATTAATCAGAATCTAACTTTTTTGACAAGCCGCTCACTGTGATGCTTCTAATCTGTAGGAAATATAATAGAAGAAGTTGTTTCTGGTTTGCCAACCAAGCTCCCAGGAAGAGCGTTGGGCTTTGAAGCCAATGTGACATAGTGGTCAAACTGTGTAATGACAACGTCAAGGGATGATGCTGCAGCCCAAAAAGACTTCTTCCCCATAGACTTGCATTGTGAAAGAAGCACCTGTTTTTTGAGTGTCACAACCCCCACAAAATGATTAGTTTCAATATCAGAATTTCTTTTTTATGTCTGATAACACTTAGTCTCAAAGAAGTTAGCTGCTTGGCTGAAGGAAGTCTCTACTGTGCTTGCTCGCACAATGCGGATGCTCTAACTGGGAAGTTGGCTTCATGTGCCACTGAGCAGCTCTCACAGAGCAAACAGAGGCCTGTTTTCAAGATTGACCCACATCATATCCTGGAAACAATCGAAGCGTCTTTTACGGTTTCTAACAGAAAAGATGCATCTGCTTCTGACCAGTTCTGTTTTGATGCCGCCATGTTTCTGTCCCTCCTGGAAACTAATTTGTGACACATCACCTAAACCCACATGGGGGAGACATCCACAGAAAAAATATATTTATTCCAACCAGAAAGTAATGATCAAAATAAGCATTTACATGGTTATTACTTTCCTGTTGAATAGGTTCACACCAGCTCTCTCAGCCTGATTGAAAATTCCTTCTGATGCAGCTGACTCGGACCACTCTCTTAGGACTGAGGTGTTTACATGAGGCACTTTTATTCTGATTGGGCTGTTATTCTGATTATTTGTGGAATATTAAGGTCCATGTAAATGCATCTGCTGATTTTGCACATTTTTTGACAATCTAATTTATTCTAGCACTCCTTACAACTTTTTGCAGCAAATCTTAGCCCCAGCTTAACCTAAACACCAGGCTAAAGAAAGCTACACTGAGCTTAACCTAGTTGACCTAATTAGTAATTTTCATATTCATTGAGCTAAACTAAGTCCAGGTTTGGGATCCACAACTGGAAATCTGAACCCAGGGTTAACATCTTCTGAATTCTCATGGTGCTAGTGCTGTAACAAATGTCTGACCTCCACTTCTCCACACATTTTTAACATGTTGGAAATAAATCTAATGGTATATAAATCTAATATGAGTGATTTTAACCTGCGTTTTTGGGGAAAATTCCAAAACATCTGGGATGTCCATGCTCCGCACTTGGTGTTATTCCACATGCAAGTGTAAAACAGCTGATGGGGCTGTAAGCAGTGGTTTTGCACCATTTTTACACCAAAATAAGCGTGTACGCAGGTTGTTTAAATGTGGGTAAACCCACTAAAAATAGGCGATTGACTCCTTTCCTATTGCCAATACAGGAGTTTGCCTATTTTTTTTCTACGGTAACGGTAAGCCAAGACTCAACAGAAGTTAGTGTGTTTTTTGTCCAGTGTAAAAGCTTTACTTGCAATTAGAAATCCCTTGTGCTTACAGAACGTTTGGTTCAGTTAAGACACTGCCTGTCCAGAAGGAACACACATTTGTTTTAAGGGAGTCAAACCAACAAAGTAACACAAATTTATCACAAATAGCCATTAAGTGTCCTAAAATACTCCAAAAATAGCACATAACCTTTCAGTTCCACTGTCTGATATTTGTTCTGCGCTTAAAAACAACAAATTTTATGCTTTAGAACTTGAAACAAAAGCAGCTCTTACCCATCATGTTGTAGAGGCTCTGTGGTGCAAATTGTCTTGGCATTTTCTGTATTGCTTCTTTAAACACTGTGAGGGCCTCCTGTGAATGAGACAAATAAAAAAAAAAAAAGAAGGTGGGGGATGTTTGCATTAGAGAGCGAAGAGACCCCGCCACAGAAACTGGAGCAGGAGTAACTAGTCATTCCTCCCCTGCAGCCGGGGCCCCGACACTGTGAATACACAGCGTGGAATTGGAGGTCGCCAGGAGGCTGGTTCATACAGAGTCGAGCAGAAAGGGTCTATCCTCAGTGTCACGGCTGTTAAGACGACTAGAGCGGTGTCACATATTGACCGTGGTATGTATAGAGTGGAGGTACAGCGATTCACCTCAGAGTTTAAATGGCAGAGGGAGCTGGAACTACTTTATTGCTGAAGGAAATGTTGCGGTTAGAGGTCGGAGGAAGTGGGACTGCTCTCTTTCTCCAGCACGCCAACAATTTATAAAAGGCTTTATTGAATCTGCAGTACTACTGCTTCAGTCCTGATTGAATCAGCAGCATCAGTGCTTGTGTACAATATAAATGTGCAGCATTGGAAAACCAGTTACTTTAGCCAGCACTGTAGGTCTTCAGGGGCACGAAAGAGAGTGAATTTGTGAGAAACAGCCCGAAGATTATCTGCACAAAACACCACGTCCCCTGCGACACAGGCAATTTTGGAACGTGTCCATATAAAACCGAGCATTTTCTCTGTGTCCCCCAGAAGCTCCTTAGGCAACTGTCGGCATTTTATCTCAATTCACTGTGGTTCTACATTTTCCAGCATGTATTTTATGTAAAGGAGCACACATTGAACTCCCAGGTTAGCAATCAGGCTGTTTGCTAGAAGAGTATGTTTACACATATGCTGCAAAATACATAAATATGAGCCAAAGTACACTCAGTGTATGGCCACTGTATTATGCACCTGTAAAATCTATTGCAATTCAGTGCAAGAGCTTTGACACAAATTCTCCCTTAAGAACACTTCTAATGTTCACTGGTCTTGACATTGTTGGAAATGTGTAAATACAGTTTGTTACTGAGGTCATAGTTAAGGGTAGTGTTGTACTGGACTACATGATACTGAGGCAAGTCATAATTTTTTGGTTGTCCCTATTTCCATACAGAAGCTGAGCAACAGAAACACCCCTGATTATGATGCAGTCCAGTACAACGCCATCACTAACTACCACCTAAAACATACGGCAGAACAGTACTTCATTACAGTGCCTCTCAAAGTACGGACCGAGGTCCTTATGTGTGATAATTTCTTTCTATTGATCAATAAATTGTCAGTAAAAGTGAATATACAGTGTAGCTCTAAATCATTGAGGCATTGTTGACAGGAGATATTGTCGATATCATTGCCATGGTGACCTTAACTGCAGGAGAGAGGGTTGTGAGTGAGTTTTCAGCCTAACTCAAATTCTTTAGTTCTGAAAAAGTTTTACTAACTAATATTCTTTTGTTGCAATAATTTACTTTTCTTGTTTAGATAAACTTAAATCACTGGGTTTTAGTGATATACACAATTCATTATGGTAAACTGATGCTTTTAAGTGAAATTATGTATCATCAACAGCATCATTGCGTTATGTGGATTCAAAACATCTTGAATCATACATACATCTCTGAGGATTTTCTAAGCAAAATATGAAATCTATGTTTCTGCAGTTTGGATCTTTACCTCCTGGTGCCCCTGCTCGTGGAGCAGCTTGCCCAGGTTGTACAAGCAGCTGGTGACGGAGCTCTTGTGGGCGTGAGGGTCCTTCAGGTTCTCGTCTGGGATATCAGCACAGGTCAGGAAGGTGCGCTTGGACTCATCCAGGCGACCCTGATTCATCAGGATGATGCCTGTGTTCAAGTAGGCCGCTGACGAGAAACCAAAACATGTTAATTAGTGTTAGTTCAGGCAGAACAACTCAAGTTCAGCTTGCATCTGTTAATTGGAGCAGCTTTTTCCTGCTCCTGTTTGCTACTGCAGCTTCCTCCAATATCTCAAGGAAAATTAAAAACCATCATAAACCAATGTTTTAATGCTCTCACATTTTATTGCCACTTCTGTTTGAAGCTTATTGGAGATACATGGAGAGTTATACCAAAACCCAACATATCTACGTTGTACAAGCATAGATGAAAAGATGCCTCTAGCAAATGAAAGCACACACAAGAACACAGAATACACAAAAACACATCGAATACTGACCAATTTTTCCAAACGTGTGAATTTTTTATTTGCTATTAGTCTCCAAATAGTATGATTACATGATTCACAGGATTCATGGTGAGAATTAAAACGCTCACCTTGTCACATTTTTTAAAAAGTTGTGAGTGAAGTGTTCCTTGAATATACTGAGTTTAGGATAAGTAAATACTGTATTGTTGACAAAATCTGTCTTCTTCATCCTTTCTCTCTTCCTTTTATATCGATCCAAAGACTGCTTTAGCATGATTGGCTGGCCTAATTATAGGCAAAGTGACGGGAACACCACATACGCAAAATTAAGTGTTTACACACCTCCACTGATCATTAATTGTGACGTACTGCAATAGATTTTTGTGTTTTGTGCTCTGGTAGGCTACAAACAAGCCTTTATATAAAACAACATTTCATCGCTATTAGAAACTTTTGGAAGAACATTTCACAACAAACATGATCATCAGAAAATAATCACATTAGCTAACAGGATGAAAGTTAGCTTGAGTTTAGCTAACATACCAACATTCGTTTGTAACAATACAACAAAATGGTCATCAGTGCCATTCACCACTATGCTGCACTGAGAGCTTTCAAGTGTGGCACCAGCGATGTTTCCACCCCAACCTTATCCTTATATGATACATTTTTCGGCTTTGTTCATTTAACTATGATTCAATCTTTTTGTATGTCTTTATTAAAGGGGATTAGCTCTCCTGGCAGATCATAGCTTGGATTCTTTGAGATCTCGCTCAAAGAAAATATCCTTTTCTGTCACGTCTATGTGTACAACCATCTTCCCATAATAGTCAGCTCCTTGACATAGACGTCTCTCACTGACATGAAGCCACACAGATGCTGAAAAGGTGTATAATAACAATTTCTAGATGAAATATATCTTTGAGGTGGAACAATAAACCACTGTTGACTGTATTCTTGCTTTACTGTGCACTTAACAGTTGCATGCATCCTGTGGGGTACTTTGGATACTTGCTAAACTTTTCCTTGAGCAGTAAAAGACAGCATCTAATGATCAATATGCAGCCAGAGAGTAATTAGTCTCAGTGGACCTCCCTCTCTAAACAACTCCCTATCAAGCCAGGCTGTTTGGATAAATTAACTGAATACAGCAGATCAATCTGGAGGGCTCTTCTATAGGGTGTTGATGTATAATCAACGCAAACGGGGGGCGGCTGAGAATCAAACAGGCTTTTTTCACCCCTCGACAAACATGTTATCTTCATCCTCTTCTGTCCTTGAAATTCGTTATCTCAAAAGCTCACATTATGTTATGCCACATCCTTACACCTCATCGCCTTATCAGTCCTACGTTGTGTTGCATTCGTGGGTCAATATCTAGACGTTTTTCCATTGCACGGACCCGGACCGAAAGCGGAACAGATAAGAAAAACCACAGATAGACAAAAGAAAGTTTTATCTAATTTCATCAGCCTTCTAAACTGATTTTCCGTGTGCAGAAAATGTGACAGAAATCAATAGCACTTTATCACAGAGCAGGATAGCACTGCATATTAAATAAAGAAATGCTACAGTTTGCACTAGTTAGCTCACAATCAGGCAGTGAGTAATGGTATAACCTTGAAAAACGCTTTAACTGTCACAACCTAATTCTGCCTTCAACATGTCTTCTGCTTAAGGTAATTAATTAACCTTGTTATCGGCTATAACAGATTGAATAATTGCACTCTGAATGGAAATTTTCTAGTCTAACCGGGATCTTGATTAGGTCTATAATTAATCCGGGGGAAGAAAGGAAGAGACGTTTAAGATTCTCTGTTTATCTGTCATTGACTGATGCCTTGAACAATGGGGAGCTAATTTATTGCATGATCAGGTAAGATTGTGAGCGATTTGTACTAATCAGGAAGTGAAGCTGCTGAAGATGACGCGGTATGGAAAATTTAACTCGTGGT
Organism: Lutjanus campechanus; assembly: GCA_027495735.1. NCBI lineage: Eukaryota > Metazoa > Chordata > Actinopteri > Lutjaniformes > Lutjanidae > Lutjanus > Lutjanus campechanus. The sequence goes on along the minus strand of JAJHUR010075335.1, from coordinate 30,969 downwards.
GAATGCTCACACGGGAGTGGGAGGAAGAGTAATGAGCAAAGAGGGAGGGAGAGGCCACAGAAACGTAGATACCTCAGTGTCCGCTGCTGTATGTCTCTGCTATGCGTCCGCGAGGTCGCCATGTTGAAAGAGGAAGTTTTCACTACAAAATCAACTGTAACTTGTTTAATTCTAAACCAATTTTCAGGGAATTCGGTTTGTTATAAGCCTGAGAAACTGAACATGGTAGTGGTAACTTGTTGGAATTAAAGTCAGTTACTGAGGGTGAGCCAATCAGCTCTATGCCAAAACATGAACCTTCTGATTAGCCACAACTTCCCCATAGACATTAAGGCTCCAAACTATGAATTGGCCCCATCAAGTGCAGACTTGAAGAATGCACTCATGATAGTGCAGATCTCCTTCAGGCAACCTGAGAAGAATATTTGGATTAAAGTCCTTTGTAATCACCAACATATTTATTAGTAACTGCAATTTAAATACATGTTTTTCTCAGTAACAGATTATAAATACATGTACTGTGTAATGTGAAGAATTCCTGAGTGGGATGGACATGAAGTTGGATGGTAACATTTAACCACCAAAATATAATCAGTTCATTCATAAGCACGTTTGTGCGAAGTGTGAAGAAAAGGCATTCTTGAGATATCGCGTTCACAAGAATGGGATGACCCAAAAACATAATGCCTCTGTCCACGGTTGTTGCTGGCTTGGAGGCATAAAAAAAAGTTGTTTTTTTTTAAATCACTGAGGTCCTTCAGCAAACAGTCATAAATGTGCACAAAAACAAAAATAGGCTGATGAGTTAAGTAGTCTGCAAGATAAGATACAGACAAGCTTCAGGTTTGTGGGTCACTTACACACGCATGCACGTACGTACACACACGCAATTGATTGCTTACACTTGGCAGAGATAATTATTTAGAATTTCAGCTTTTTGTGAACTTCTCTAAAAGTGTAGTTTTCTATATCTATTATGTAGTTATAAAACTGCCTGGTTGCTTAATATTGTAAAGATTTCATATTTAAATCAATTCCTTAATAAAATAAACAAGGCTATTTTTGTTCCCCAGACTCCAATTAAGAGAAGAAAATTTATCCAACTCTGTTGCTGCAGGCTGGACATTGCCATTATGCAAACAATGTCATAAATATTGCAAATCTCAAATTGATTATTATTTTTCATCTTCATTTATTCACTTTTGACACTTTTTGGAGAAACTCACAAAAGTTGAAATTCTAATTGATTTGCACTTCATGTTGCCTGTTCATAGGTCAGAGCCTGCATGACCCAGTGGAAGCCGTGGCTATTCAGAAGGTTAATGTGGCATAAAGCTGATTAGATCACCCAAGTAACTGAATTTAACTGTAGCACGTAACCACTATCATGTTCAGTTTCACGTGTTTATTAAAAAAAAAACTATTTTCATCAAAATCTGGTCAGGATTAGGCGAGCTGCAGTCAAATCTGCATCTGTCAGTCACTGAAATATATAAAGATGGACAACCAGTGAGGCCGAAACATCTCAATCCCCCCCCCTGGTGGCTGGCTGCAGTATAGATTATAAACCCTGCCCCCTTCATATTAGCTGACAGGACATGGGTTAAACAAAAATATCAATGTACACGTCAAAATATATTTTTCCCAATGATTGTTTCTGACATTTTAGGTAGTTCTTATCACACTGATGCTTGTTCAAGCTGAGCTCTGCTCGCGGTTGCGCCGACCTGATACTACACAGACCCTGGCTCTAAATGACATCACCAGCGAAAGATGACAACCCTCATATCCAGAATATTTTGGCCTCAGTTTTGTACAGTTGGAGGAAGTGGAGACATGTCATCCATCTGTATATAAAGTGTGCGCTCTCAATGCACATATATTCTTTTCTAGCGGATCTTGACCTCTCCAACATGGCGGACGGGCAGACGCATGTCAAATCATGAAATCGTGTGTTTCTATACTGATGGGAGAGACGCACTAAAACTGAGAGAAACAAGTAGTTGTAGTGAACATTGGAGCGATGAAATGAAATGAGGGCGTCATGGCCTGAATTCATAATAAATGACATCATGCAGTTGCTCGATCTGTTGACACGACTCGGCTTTTGAAAGCCAGTCAGACAGCTGTGTTGAATGTTGAATTCAGTTGGATACCCCCTGCCCTTTGCCACCTATTCCTCGTCTCCCTTCACATAACCACGGCCTGTGTTCACTGTTGCCTGGACACAGCACAGCCACAACCACAAGGGCTGGAGACTGTCAATAAAAAAAGAAGAGCTGTACTTACAAGCCAGAGTTGGCCGGCTTCCAATGGCCAGCTTATAGTAGTGGAGAGCCTCTGAGAACTTGTTGCTCTCCTGGAGTAGCAAACCACTGGAAGCGACAAAAGGGAAGACATTACAAGCAGTTTAAGACTCAAAAAAACTCGGATGCTGAAACTTGAAAAAGCCTCTGTTAGGATTAGACAAGAACACAAGCAGATGATTAAACTGACGAGGAAGATTTAGATCTGAGTAAACCACAGACATTTGAGCGCACTCTGAGTGTTGGCTGAGGATGTTTTGCGTTTCCCCCCTCAGGCTCAAACAGCATCATTAATAACCCTGTCAGACAGACAGCACTCTGGGGAATACAAGACAACAGGCACTTCCTCAGAGAGAACAGCTCTGATCAATGGACACACGCATGTAAACGGAGAACTCGCCCATTTGTTTGCACGCACACACACTCCTCAGTCACTGAACCAGCCATGAGCGGAGACAAAGAGATTCAAGTACCAAAAGCTCTGACATCAGCAGATACTAAACGAAATCAAAGACGAATGAGCACTCAGCATGAGAAAAGATAAATTATGACACAAAAATATGATAACTCACAGGTTATACAGCATGTCAGCCATGTTGCTGCGGTAATAGAGGGCATTTCTGTACGCCTGTTCAGCCTCCTCCATCTTGCCCTGGCTCTTCAGGACATTTCCAAGGTTGCCCCATGCTGACAGGTCACAAAAGAAAAAGGTTAATCGAACCGGAAAAAAAAAAGAAAACTTCTTTATTACAACTTTCTCACAGTCATCAAAAGCTCTTAGATTAAAGCAGCGGGAGAGGACATTTCTGTGGCAAGTAATGATTTTCTTTTGTTATTCACAGCCGCTTACTGACATGAGTTCAATGTTTTTTAACCTCTAAAGAGAATGTTGTTCTGCTGCAGCTGGTACACCGAGGCATTATGGGTAAAGAGAGCTAACACAACAGGGGTGGTTTGTGCCAAACCCACCAGTCACTCCTATGACAGTGAGACTGAAAAGAGGACCACCACGGTGCTATTGCACCGCTAATGGCATTAGTGTTGAATAGCAGAGTGCAGCAACTGACAGGTGAAATAAGGTTGCTAAGAGCTTTTGTACATTTTGTACAAAGTCAAAGTAGATGTAGAACAAAAAGAAAATATAATTGTATGTAAAACAGTAGCCTTCGCTGATTGGTATGTGACAGAATAACTTATCATTTTTTTAAGGTTATTTTATACAGCACCGCATCATGATATAACATGAAAAGTCTATGTTTTTCGTGTTATTACTACATACAAACTCATCACATTATAACAAAAAAATATTTAACAATTTATGTTATAATCAGGGCACGCATTTTATGCCTTTCTTTGTCACCTGGGATGGGAAAACATCAGATTTTCACACAATCAAAGAAAGCATCCTCTTATAGATCAGTAATAAAATCCCAGCGCACTGTAGAGATTCTCTCCCCGGGGTCCGCCATAACCTTCCCTGCATGCTCCATGCTCCCTCACACCATGAATTAGTAAAGAATTAAATATGATGATGTTAAAACTACAGTTTTGCAAAAGGAGTCTGCTTAGTTTGACGAAAGTCTCCCAAAGCTAGCTATGGTTGCCAAAAGAGAATTTAGTACTGTAGCTGCGGCTCCAGACATTTTTTTTACTTGTTGTGGCCAAAAATGGCTCTATTGACTGTAAAGATTGCTGAACCTGGATTAAACAAAACATATTTTATTTAAAAATAAATAAATAAATAAAAAGTTATCTTACTGCAGTGACCCTTTCCATACATATACTTAGAATAACAGCAAACAAGTGAGCGTCACCTGCCTTGCACACTCTGCAGTGAGCTGGGGTGAATTGGCTGACAGTGCGTCACCCCTTTGAGTTTCAGGAAGCAATCCTAGTTATCACATTAAGTTAACAGTTATCATGAACATTTTAGTATGTTTAAAGATACTGCTTGTTCTTGCATCTCATATTATGTTCATATTGAATCAGAAGATAAAGTCCTGGCTCACGGTGCTTTTGTTGACATGTGTTTATGGTGCTAAAATATGCAGCGTGCCTTTAAGCAATGTATTTACAGTATATAGTTGTTAAAAATCATAACATCTATGGACTCCCGGAGGAATATGCAGTATAAACGTGCAGAACAACAGCCCCAAGCTTCCTTCATTTGACAGTGCATCCAGTTTTGGACAGATTAATTCATGAAGTTTCTTTGTGCTTCTTTGTGCATCCCGACATTTCACCGTTCAATCGATCCAATGAGTGCGTCTGTGTTCGAGGTTGGGTTCTGTTCAAATATCATAGTAGCCATAATGAATGTGAGTCGGGGACACTGCCGCTGCTGTGTTAGGCTGATGGCCTGCCAAAACAAACAGCTGTCATGCCTCAGCTCTGCTGCAGAATCTGAAAGGGAAATTAGCTAACACAACGCGTCCCGCTGTTGCCTTGCGAGTGCCCGGCCCTGCTTCCCTCCTCAGCAGCTCTGAGAACTTTGCTTTGGATGGGAATCTGTGTCTGATGACCTTGAATGCGAAGGCTGCTGAATATTTTATCTGCCTTTAAAGGTGCCAATCAGAGCTGCTGATGGTGCCCTTCCAAATGAGCAAGGGCATATTAAACAGATTGCATGCTGGGTATAAGATCTGTGATGAAGAGATACAGCAAGTGTTTCTAGCCTTGAGTGGTACAACCCACACCAGTCTCATTTTTCTTCTGGGACACCGAGTTCAACCGAGCGCTTGTATATGCAGCGGTAAGGCTGAGTGATGAAGAGACGACATTTTGAAGCAGCTTTACTTTGAATTATTCAGGGCGGCAGCAGTGAAGACAGCACACATTATCAACTTCAAAAACTCGCTTCAAAGCTTGCTCACTGTTCAGACAACCAAATATGATGGGTGAAGGAGGTTTTGGTGAGGGAATATGTGCATAAAACCGTGTATGTGCACATATTAGAGCAGTTACGTCTGTGTGCATACTGAGCGTGCACTCGAGTTGGGCGTTACCTTTAGCAGGATTGACATAAATCCCTGACTTGTAGAGCATCTCCTCATTCTGCCAGTCCCGGTTCCTCAAAACAGTTTTGACACCAAAAAGCAGAACCAGGGCGGCGCTGCAGTACACCAACATGGCCCTGGAGGACCTGCGACGCAGACGGACGTACAGCGAACGCAACCCCACCGCCACCAGCAAGCAAAAGCCCATGCTGGGGATGTACAGTACTCTCTCCGCTATCACAAACCCCACGTAGAAAAACAGGTTTGTGGCAGGGAGGAAAGGGATCGCCAACAGGCCTAGAGAGAACACCACGACATTTTCAGTGGTGGGCAGTGGAGTCCTGCTCTCATAGTGCTTTTTGGTACCATTTTGTGCACTATCAATGTGAGCGTCCGTGTGGGAATTGTTCACATGTTCGTGATTGTTATATTGGTAACTGTGTCCATTGCTGTTCCCATTTCTGCCGTTGGTGTAATGATGCGCTTTGCCATTAGCGTCCTTGCCCTTAGCTGTCTGGTGCGTCCACAGGCTGAACCAAGCCAGCGAGAGCAATCCAGAGTAGAATGCTACTGTATGCAAATTCCTCCAATCAGCGAGGGTCCTGATCAAAGGCAGGGCGTCCATTGACCAATCAAAGCTGAGTGTGTCCGGGCAGAGGAGAAGCCAAAAGTTGATGGCGGGCAGGTAGAAAAAGGTTAGCGTCCTGGTGAGGAGCGACGGGGAGTCGGCCGCCGGGTTGTCGGAGTTGGAGAAGTTGGGGGGTTTGTTGCCCATCCAGTAGAAGCGGCAGGCCAACAGGACGGCTCCCCAGGCTGCCAGAAAAAACACATTCAGCAGCAGGTGGACGTTCTTCCTCTGAAAGACAAAGAAAACATAGAAACAGGGATCAACCCTCAATCCACTGGAAAGGAAAGGAACAACTGTTGGAGAAAATACATAGCAAAATAAAGCCAAATGTAGTTTTCTGGGTGGTTGGAATAATTATGAGTCTTGGACGTTTAAGTTTACTCTGACCTGAGGCTACAGACTGGAAACTGATCAAAGGGATGCCTGATCTTAAATCACTTCTACTCTAAGAATGAAATGACTACTACATGGTCACGACAGCGCAGCTGTGTAATGTCATCTGGAGCGAAATGTGGAAAACTGTTCAAGTAAAATTTAGAAAGTGTTGATTCTGTACACTCACAAATAAAGGTGCTAACTAGAACCATAAGGGGTTCTTTGTCATCTTGTCATATTCCATGGCTTTTATCTACCAAGAACACTTTTATATTATGGTGCAAAGAACCCTCAATGAAAGAGTTCTTCAAGGATTTCAACAATTCTTGAAGAACTCTTTGGATGAAAAAGGTTCTTAAAGCACCCCTTAGTCTTACAAAGAACTCTTGACTAACCCTTTCTTCAAAAAGGGTTCTTCGGAAGCACATACTTCTGGGTGGAACCTCAGACCTTCAGAAAACAAACCCTTTTGGAACCCTTATTACACTGAGAGCGTAGAGCCGCTTTGATATGTGTTTCATCAAAAAGTTTTGTTTTGGCTGCTGTGATAATTTTTTCAAAAAACTTGCGAAGCAAACTCTTCAAACCACTTGTTAAACCAACCATGAAAAATAAATAACACATTAACTTTTATTAAAGCCAGATTATTCACACTGAGTCAATTCATCGATTGTTTAAAAATGAAAGTGACCTTAAATAATAACCTTCTATTCATGCACAATTTTTTCCTCCGTGGCCTCAACAGACATATCAAAACAAGCACTATTATATGAAGTCCATTCATCATATTACAGACTTGATATTAAACACTTTCCCAAATGCTGTGTGGAAACGCGTATGAAATATTTATAGTGTGTTTGGTTGTTTAATACTTTGCTGGCAGAGCACTGAGGAATGAATGGACATATTTCCCCGCAAGCATGTTCCAGTGTAGGGACCAACTGACCTTTCTAATTGTGCTCATGTCCAAAAAACCAACAAACCAAATTAGACCAAACCAAATTTAGTTATTTTTCTAAATTCAGCAGCTGGAGCATGCACAGCTATGTTCACTTGTGTCCTGCAGAATGAATTTGTGTCATGCCTCAGAAAAGGGAAATAAAGAATGCAACAAAACATTAATTATCAATACATGAACTATGTGGCAGTGGTTTGTACGATTAGTCATTAGTCTCAGCAGTCTGAATCTAAATATCCAGGCCATTTAAACTTAAACCCAACCTAACCTCACAGTACCCTCATTGCAGTGGATGTGATCTTTCTCTGTCTCCACATGCCAAAGGGCTCAGGAGCTAATGTCTCATCTATGATCATGAACTTCATACCACCACTGCTTTGGGGGGTGCACTATTGATTTCCTCACCTGCCCGCTGTCATTTACAGATTGCATGTGTCAAGACAGGCCTCAGGGACCTCTGGGGACATCTGACTGCAGGGGGGGGGGCAGCTTTGTTATCAGCTCGCGATCAGGGCTAACGCAAAGAGCTGCAGTCACACACTCAGGCAACAGGAAATGAGACTGTAAACGCAGGATTTAACACCATGTCAACACCATGATAATGATCAACATAATTATCTGCAAACAACTAATTATAATATTTGCTCTGGTGCAACAGAGGGTGTGAACGCAACAGGAACACCTGACAATGCAATGCAATCAATCGCAACAGGTTTATATGTTCAGTGTTTAAATAAAGGAGCAACATGGCCAACTGTCGATGGTAACTTCAAACAAATAGGGGGCAGCATATCATCAGACTAAGCGCTAACTGGTGCTCGTTATACTCTTTTCTGTAGCTATTTTTGGCTATGGTTAGCCAAGCAGCTACTAGCTGCTGCCAGCTCAGTTAGCATTGAAGCTAGAGGCCTGTGTTTACGCCACAGGCAACAGAACCAGGCTCAGCAGCTTCTCAGTGAACGTGATTGGACCAAGACCAAACACAGCCTCCGAGATTGACTGAGGCCAGTTTGACAGAGAATACTGTACCGAGGTGACTTACAGCGACTCCGGCCAGGGCTCTGAGCTCCCCGCTCCACGATCAGGATGGGGGGCAGCAGAAACCCAGAATATTTTGAGATCTAACTCAATGGGTTAAGATTTTATTTCCAACCAAACCAAAGTTGGCAATCTAGAGATGTGGAAAGACAAAGCAAGATGTTTCTGGCGAGTTTGAAATGTTTATGAGCAAACTCTTCTTAGTTTGGTAAAAACAAAAAAAACAGAAACCTGAATTAAGAAGGTGCACAGTTTATTACAGACAATTGGTGTAGAAACATTTCCTCTGGCATTTTGAAATTTTGTTTTGTTCATTTATTTAGGATAAGAGCAAAGTAGCAAACTCACCACTTGCATGGGTTTCGGACTATCGCCTCTTGAGGCACAAACTCGTATTACTAGACAGGATTGCCCAGGGCTAGTTGGTTAGCATGTTAACTTTAGCGGTTATATCTCTTCTTTGATATGGTGTTGTAAGTGTTACTTCTTCATATAGTATTGTCGTTGTCAGTTCATTTTCTGAATGTTTTAAATTAAAATTGTGTCCATATCTTACACGTTGCACTGTTAAGAGTGAAATATGAACTCCTCAGTGGTTCCTTTCATCAAGCTCTTGCAGCACAAAAACTCTTCACTCTTCCAAGAGCACCTAGTGCATTTTTGTGGCTAAAGTGCAACACCGTGAAGCTGAATATTGGTATACAATATTCATAGCAGTTTTTGAAAATACCACTAAAATGAAAAAAACAACCTGCATAAGGTCAGCTCTGTCAAAAGCTTTAGGGGAGACCTGACAACAACCCGTGGTGCTTCTGTATTTCATGAGGATAGACCACTGCTGAGGAAGTTATTCAGTCGCTTGGCAACAAAAGGTCATCGTTTCAATCCATATCACCATATCTCATTAATTTGAGCAACTGCCAAAGGTGTTGCGGTCAGCTCCCCATGACTTCCAGGGAAAGACAGGACACACAAAATCTCAAAGATATTGTATATAGGCTAGCAATTATGAATACACAGAAGGCTGGAATAATAAGAAAAATTATCGGATGCTGTTAAATTACACTAAACTAAAAAGCAAAGGCACAGCACAGGGATCTAATGGATAAACCAGTTTAACCATTTACCCATAATGAACCTACTTCAGCTGGAAACCAACTGTGACAATAATACTCTAACATAAAAACAAAAGACCACAGCTAAGCAGCTGAATACTAAAAAATGGAGTCTATGATGAATAATCACAATTATTTCAATGTTATTAAAAAAAAAGTACTACCATCTGTTAGTAAAAACTGATAACATGGTGCAAGGTTCCAAAAATGGGACCAAAGTGAGGTTTTGTCATGTGAAAATTCAATGTGAGCGACTGAAACTGTGCCAGTTCAAGTGAACTAGAACAGAAAGCACATGGGTCATGAAGCAGAGAATTATGTTCAAGTGGTCTAGTAAAAATAGAAGTAAATAAGCCCAACTTCCTGTTGAACAAAGGTTAATACCATACCATGTATCATCTTAATTAGGTCTTAAGTGACATAGAGGAATGCAACATCTATGCTCCTGCTGATTGTGGGATTCACCGCAGCAGCGAGCTAAAAACAAACATTAACACAACCATAACAAAGAGATGAAACTGATCCTTTTATGAAGATTAAAAAATAAAAACATGAAAATGCTAGGAATTAGATGGAAAGGCTGATACCACTCTCAGTCTTTGTGATAAATATAAAGCTAAAGCTAGCAGCTGGTTAGCTTAGCATGAATAATTAGCATAAGACAGTCTGCTTTTTCTTCAAATTTAACAAATAAGGTATATTGTGTTAATCTGTGAGAATAAGAGGTGTTGGTAGGTAGATTTTTCTTTACAAGCTAGCTAGCTGCTACAATTACACTTACAGTACTAGTACATCTAAACTACCTCCAACCCAAACTAGAAATCTGTCATTTAAACTTCATATGAACTCGATGGATGGGTGGATGAAGATCACCCTCTTCAAATCTCACACACCAAGTTTGAAAGTGCTTTGAGTCAATCCCTATAATCACTGGAGCAGAGGAACAGAGGTCCTGTGGACACTTTATAATCTAAGCATGTGAGCAGAAACTCTACAAGGAGATGAAGTGGGCTGAAGTGGTCCGAGAGGCTCGGGGGCCGGACTTTGTGCAGACTTTGCAAGAGAGGCTTGCTGAGCAGTGTTAATACATCTATATCACTGCTTCAGGGAGATCCAGCCTGGATTTATGAAGCTCTTCTGCAGGCTTTCAAGTGGCCTCTCTGGCCCAAGCACGGGCTTTCAAGACACCACCTCAAAGTTAACTCAGAGCGCTCTTGAGGAGAGATTGGAAGTAAAGCTTCCTCTATTTTTGGAACGAACAGGTCATCCAAAATTGGGTGTTATATGGACGGGGCACTGTGCCAGACAACACCCTGATCTCTTCTGAGCTCGTTTCTGTGCTGTTTATGGCTGATTTTTGCAGTGCCTTTGATTCTGCAAAGCCGCTTTGCTCCTGCTGTGACAAGACCACCCTCCGTAGGGCATTGAGTTGGCATGAGTGTGTCAGGGTTTTTTGTGTGTACACCTCTGAAGTATAAATGTACAGTTCCGCCTCTTTTTCCAGTTACGATTCGCTTCCCATAACTGAATTTGGATATCTACCAATACCGATACATTACCGATATCAGTGTTCTTTTTTCTTCATTTCTTGATTATATGTTGTTGTTGTTGCTGCTGTTGTTAGTAGTAGTAGTTGGTAGTAGTAGTAAGATAACATGAGGCTGAACCTGAACTTCAGTCTGGAAAGCTTGTGTAGTTTGTGTGATGTAGGCGATGTAGGATTCTGGCTTGTGACATTCACATGTGCATCTGATAGGATCAGAGACGGCCTTCATTTGCATAATTTCCATTGCATTGCTGAGAGTTTATGGTTGCTATTTTATGTTTCCAAAATGCAAACGCTACAGTTTGTTATGTGGTAGTTTATGGCAGTTTATGTTGCTAACTGTTATTTTTGTGCTGGTTTATTGCCCCACCAAAAGCGAGATGGCTAGTAAATGTATTTGCTCCAGCTGTGTCACAGCACAATAAAATGGACTACGCTAAAAATAAACGCAAAAGCAGGGCATAACTGAAAGGCACTATTCAGCTCTAAATTCAGACTGCTTCAGCATAATGTTTACAAATAGAAAAACAAGTAGCATGGGAAATATACGTTGTAGAATTTTAGATTAGAATGCGGATCGAGGTCCAATATCTATTGACTACCATAGGTCAATATCAGGCCCCAATACTCATATTGGATCAGATCAGTCCCATCTCTACTCTGAAGTTCTGATGCAGACCATACACACTCCTACCTGGCTCTATGACAAACAGATATGTCATCCTGACTCTTCTCAGACGCAGCACATTCACTCAGACACCACCACCACCTTAACTACATCCATATGTAGGACTGAGGCTGTGTTTCATTTGCATTCTTGCGCTGCACTCGCACACTGAGATTCTTCTATGCAGAATAAAGTCTTAGGGCAGCACTGAGAACATAAAACAATCTTTTGATTACACTTCAGCACACATTTGTAACCACGCTGCTCCTCCTCTTGGCCTACTTTGCCAACTGCTCTGACTTTCGAAGGAAAAATCAATGTGAAAGCGGCAAGCAAACAGGAAGTGCTCTAGAGATGTTCTGGAGGACGCATTACTGAGGGGACAGCATGGACCCCAGGTCTATTATCTCTTAAATAAACAAACATATGCATCCTCCCTAACATGCCGGCAGTTAATATGTCTACCATTCAAAAGCATAAGTTCAATTACCAGCCGGGCAACGACTCCCCGGGTGCTATAGCTCTATTATGCAGGAAAACCAAGGCATTCCAGCTTTGTGTCTTTTGTCTATAATCCAGTTTAGCTTGAAATAAGTGGTTTAGCACAACCCCGTAGGAGGCATGAGGGCACTGGTTTTTTTTCTTTTTCTCTTTTGTGTTTCAGGCGCAATCAGTTCAGAATTGAAACAATTTAGCCTTTATAAGGCAAGCGTGTGAATAAAATATCCTTGGAGATGAAATGCAAAACAGGCCAATTACTGAATCCCTATTTGTGCTTGTGCCTGTGTTTTTTTCCTCCTCAACACTTTGATTAGGTTGAATTGACTGAGAGGAAAACTCAATCTTAAAAGTTGTTTTTTTTTTGTTTTTTTTTAACATCCGTTAGGGTGTTGTGAAAGAAGTGTTGTGGCAAAATAATGTAGAAAGAGCTCGGAGAGAAATTTAATTAATTAGTTTGGATAAAGTGCTCTATTCTCTGGGTGCGTGCTGCCTTTTTTTGCATAATTGGCTGATGCACGCCGTACCATTTTTCACGGGCGTTTTAAGTACAATCCATCACACGACACATCTAACTAGCCCATCAAACTGCAGCGCCGTGACTGGCTCACACTCCGGCGAGTACCTCGAGAGAAAATCCTGTGAAAGTGGCTCGTCTGACCTATCCCCTCCTCTTCATCATTACTGAGATCAATTGTCTGCAGAGGGCCTTTCATCAAGATCCTGCCTCGCATTGATAGACTTGTAATGGAAGTGAAAATGAGCTCAGGGTACCAATCAGAGAGTATAACCACCTTCAAAGCCTTTACACACATGAACACACACGCACACACACACACAGAAAATTTGGTAAAGACACTAGATCCCCTTAAAAAGTCCTATACAGGTTTGATGGATGGATACAGATTCAGTTTGTGTCCTTGTTCCTTGACTGCCGGATCGACGAATCAAGCTTGTGGTTGATGAACCACAAATTGAGCACCTCTCGTTTCTCCTTCTTATCAGCTGCAGCTGTTGTGATCCCCTCCTCTGAGACAGTACAGAACCTTTTGGGTGTAAAAACCTGATTGTTAGCAGGCATGACAAGATAAGAGCCTGGCTGTTTGACTTCCTAACAACGTGTTATGGATTACCAACAGCTGGCTCATGTTTTTAAAATGTGATTAAGCTGATGCCTGACAATTTGCTCTCACACAGAATGTGGAAGCTGTTGCATTTTGTTTTTGCCAATTTCTTGCTGCAATAAAAGAAATAAATTGGTGGAAAAAAAAAATCCTGGCTAAACATTCTGACTGGGAAATTTGGTCCTTATTTTAGGACATATCTGCAGAGCAATATTTAATTTAAAAAGGGTATTTTGACACACATTTCACCTCAACAAATACCGCACCTCTGACACAGTTGCAGCAGGTCATACTGCTTCTTGAACTAAATTTTGATTTACTCTTCAGCCCTAAGATATAGAGATACAGGTATAGACCAATACAGCTTATTCCAATATTGGGCTAATAATATCAGTCAAGTGATATATTGGTTGAGCTTTAAAAATAGCCACAATTTTTTGGCAACCTTCTAAAGACTAGCTGCTTAGCATGTTTCAACTCTTTGAGCTAAGCTAAGGAAACCCGCTGCCTTCATATTTACTGTACAGATATGAGAGTAGTATCAGTGTTTTCATCCAACACTTGGCAAGAAAGTGACTGATATTTTCCAAAATGTCAAACTATTCATCCAAGTATGTGTCACTGAGTTCTGATAAATGTAAAAGTAAAGGGAGACAGATGCACTCACTTGCCTCTGAGAGTCAGTGAACACCCAAGAAGTGTCTCTTAACAATTTTTCACAGTCTACTGTATGAACAGAGGTTCAAATCAGACCGTAAATCATCTCAAGTCACATGCAATAAATTCACATTCCTCAATTTGTCACGTAGTTAAGATAAGCTACATCGGCCCTGTCATCACTTTAGGATAGATAACCCTCCATAAAGACTGCGTGTAGCTGCTGTGCATAGTTTACTTAAAGTCAAGTGGTCAACTGCCGGATTGGGGGCCACATGGTGTGAAAGGTCACAGAGTCAAACTCCACAGCGGACCCGCCTCGCACTGCTCATGATCAAAGCTTTTAACCCGTTTGAACCCATCAGAAAACCCACAGAGTCAGCTGGTCTGGCCGGCCGATAGACAGAGCACAGAGATGGAAGAGGGAGGGAGAGGATCCGCCTGGGAAACAGCAAAGCCCTGGAAAAAGGCCAGCGATGAGCAGGAATGAGTTGGAGATAAAAAATGTGCTTTTATTGACTGTGAAACATTAAAGAGAATTAAAAACATGCAGCTTGAAGCTTGTAACGGAGACCACAAGGGAGGGTGGGATTAAACAGGAAGGAGACCAAGAAGGGCAATGCACAATATTATGTGGTGCCAGTCTGGATAAAAGGCACTGACAGGTTAGATTTCGAAGCCGAATGTGAAAAAGAACAACGCCGCTGCCTATCTCCAAAAGCCGAGAAAAAAAAAAAAGAGGTGGAATTTAAACATGGTGAAAGCAAATAAATCTGAGTAAGAAAATTTCCGACCGAGACGTCGTAAAACACGCCAGCTCATGCTCTCTTGGTCAGCTTTTATTAACCATAATCATTGAACCAACACAGGATCCATTTCTCCTCAAAAACCTTCACTCAACATTCCAGCTCGTCTCACCCTGTCTCCCTTTAAACACACTTAGTTTAAATGTCCCAGTCATGCTACAAAATGTCTTCTTTTCACACTGATGCCAGATTATCCTTTTTTTTTAAGGGGTCAGAGAGGGCCTCCCTCTGCCTGTGGCATAATCAGAGTACATTTATTTTGTCATCAGTGGCAGTCAGACATTGATAGATTCATAACGGTATAGGGAAGATCTCATTCTGTCGCTTATGGAGGGGATGAAACCTGAACTTTAGACTGAGTTTAAATTGAAGGTGGGCAAGAGGAAGATGAAGTAAGGCCTGGGGCAAAAGATACATAAACAGCTAATCAATGGAAAATCCTCCGCTTTGCCAAGTTCTCAGTGGTTATGGAAAATTGACTTGATCAGAGGTGCCAAAAGTACATGCATTCTTTACTCAAGTAGAAGTACAGATTTGTAAGTGAAAAAAAAAACAAGACTCTGGTAAAGTAGAAGTAGAAGTACTGATTCAACTTTCCCCTGCGCAAATTAAAGTGAAAAAGCACAGTCTCTGAAATGTATTCAGGGTATAAAAGTAAAAAGTTGCCCTCTGAACTACCGGCTGTTTCTGTGCAAAGCTAACTGAACCTGACCTTTTCTCGGTGGCTGAGTTTCCCTCGCTGTCTGCTTTGTCTTTTTAAGTCTTTTTCACTGTTTCTTGTTTCAGTGTTGTCTTGTTACATTTTTTATTCCATGTTTGTCTTGGTTCATTGTTTTTGTGTTGTCTTGTTACATCTTTTACGACATTGTTGTCTTGTTATGTTTTAGACGTTTCTGTCTTGTTTTGTTTTTGTCTTGTTAGGCCGTTTTGTCTTATTTCTTTCACAGTTTTTTGTCTAGTTATGATTTAGTCATTTTTGTTTTGTCGTGCTGTTTTCATCTTGTTATAACTTTTACATACTACTCATCTTGTTACATGTTTTATGTCTCGTCATGTCATTTTGTCTTGTTATGTTTCGGTCGTTTTTGTCTTGTTACGTCTTTTACGTGTTGTTATGTCTGTTGTGCGTATTATGCACTGAAGGACACAGCAAGGAATCATCTTTTGTGTTATTGTCTCATACATTGAGGTTATAATAAGTATTTATGTTGGGATGCCCGATGGTGCAAAATAAAAATGATCAATAATTCCCCTTAAATGCATTAAAACTAAGTGAGAAGCCTGTTTTAAAAATGGCTGGAACAGAAAGTACAGATATTTGTGATAAAATGTAGCAAGTGAAAGTAAAAAGTAATTGGAAAAATAAATACTTGAATAAATTACAGGTACCTGAAAACTCAACATAAGTACAGTAAAAAAAAAAAAACAGTAATTGTGCTCAGTTACTTTCCACGTCTAGAGTCGATAAAACATATGGAAAAGCAAAAAGCCTCTCACAGTATTTTCCAAAAGTTTTTCCAGTAATCCACTTAAAGTTCAACAACTCGACCCGCTGACTCAAAGTGGCAAGAAAAATGCAATTTCTGTTATTTTTCAAGATGTATTTGCTGGGTTACACACAGCCACATCAAGGTCATGCATCACAATTCATTAAAGAAAATGAAACAACTCTAAATTCGTCTTCATTAGTGGCCCATACAAGCTGAAGTCATATTCGGAAATGGCAAAAGCGTTGGGCAGACCAAACAATAAGGACATAATGACAATGGAAAACCAAAAGCCGACTCAGAGCCCTTAGCATTTCTTAAGGGATATTTATTGAGTGAAACCACAGTAATGGTTAGAAAAATAAACGGAGAGTTCCTGATTTCTGGTCCTTCGTTTCCCGTATTTATTTGTACTGCGAGGGCCAACTAGACTGTGTGACCACTACTGCAAATTTGCTATGACAAGATGCTGATTCAAGCTCT
The DNA here is from genome assembly GCA_027495735.1 of Lutjanus campechanus. NCBI lineage: Eukaryota > Metazoa > Chordata > Actinopteri > Lutjaniformes > Lutjanidae > Lutjanus > Lutjanus campechanus. Next base: position 14,285 of record JAJHUR010075335.1, on the reverse strand, counting down.
ACGGAGGGGGTGAGATGTGGGTAGAAGGGAAGTGCTTTATGCTCATGGACTCTCAAGGATTTCAGTGATGAACTGAAAATAATATCCAGAATGAAAATAAACCAAAATTTACTTATTTTTGAGGCATACTGTCGGTTGCGTATTGCCAGTTTTGTCCAAACTAGATTAGTCTTGTCCATGCATGGATTCCCAGTCATTACTATGCATTTGGGAGATCAGAGCCATTGTACTGCAGGGTTTACAGAGGCAGTAAGCTCCTACAGAAACGTGCATGAATGAGACACACAAAGCCGGAGCGAGGGTCCACACACCGCTAAGCAGATATGCTGTCAGAGGGATGTCAGATGCTGGATGTAGGAAATTGCTCAGATTGCATTTTTTTTCCCTCTCTGAACCACTTTTTGAAAATAGCTCCCTGGTGTGTCACGTTACGGTTGACCACCACATCTCAGTGACAGCACGCCATTTGTTGCTGTTTATGCTGGCTAGTTACAAGCACGAGAGGAGCTCGGCAAAACGTAAAAAGATGACTTGTGGTGTGGGATGATGACGAACAGCAGAAACAAGCGTCAACCATAAAGCAGTCACGGTCAAGTTTCAGTCCGAGCTGAGTCATCGAATGATAACGTTCCACCTTTTACCAGAGGGGCCTTAAATGTTTTTTTTTCACAGATGAATAAAAAAAGCAATCTGGAGATGTGAGAAGTGTGACTACAGCCACAAAGCTATAACTGGTATTTTTACAATGACCATGTGAAAACAATGTGACAATGTGAAAGCAGTCGCTCGCCACGTAGTGGTGCTTCTACAGAGAATTAAAGAAACCTGCAGCTCCCCTTATATTGAGTTTCAGCTCATTGGTTTGCTGTCCAGCTTACAACTGTACTGTACTGTACTGTCAGTTTTGCTGCTCTCATAGCATTGGTCCTCATGCAAGAACCACTCATACAAACAGATTTGTTCGTAAGTGCTGCGTACGAGTGATTTAAGAGAACATGTCGCATTCACCGATTTTCCCGTAATTTGAATTTTCTTTCAGATACGAACACAATTTACGAGTGATCCAGACTTGTCTTAGAGTCACGTACAGTCAGTCTGCTCTCATCCAAACCCAAGTTTTTCCACTAATGACTGTATATTTCATTAATTTGAAGATATTTTGAGTTTGAAAGATTAATTACACTTCATAATTAGGTCGACATTATCTTGTTTGACTACATTTCAAATTATAATTGTAAATTTACATATAAAGCCTATCATCGTTTACTCAGTGATCTATTATTACCTGCTGTCAGGTGTATTGGCCGGATATCTGCACATGCAAGTTAATGAAGTCTCTGTCCAGGGGAACATCCTCACTTACTCTCTCCTCTTGCTCTGTGATGGAAACTTCCCCTTAACCCTCCTCTCGCTGCAGTCATCGATCGCCCCTAACTGTGGCTTTGGCGAGTCTTTTTTTTTCTTTCTTTGAAGTCACTTTCATATCAAGATATTTCTTCTTTATTTCAGTGACAGTTCGACCCTCCCATAACACGGCATTAACAGCACTCGTTTTTCCCGTTTCTTTGCTTCTGCAGGTCTTTTAATTTCACTGCTGATGCTGTTAAAATGACAGATTTTCCTTGATGGATGATATAGCCATGCAGCCATATATGGTATCACTGGGGCAATAACTATGCTAATTTACAAGTCTAATGCACGTGCAGCCAAATACGCACAGGTGGATAATTTACATGTTTTTCTGAAGTTACGAGCGTTTGTTGAATCTGACATTGCATGTTCGTACGAGCCCTTCATATGAAAAAAAGTAAAAGAAATTTAAGACAAGAATACAAAAATCTTCTTGCAGGAGGCCCACTGTTTTCAGCCATAGCTGCCAGCTGTTTTTAACAAAAAAGCTGTACCATAAAAATTCACTGAGCACTACCTGCTCAGCACCAAACAGAAAACAGACAGTTAGCGACTATCTGGTGAAGATAGTGGCAGCTAAGAGACAGATATATCCATCAGGAGTTGGTGGAGACCAAAACAGAGCTAAAAGAGAGTGAATACTGATTCCTGTAAAACTTGATTCCAAATGAATGGCAATGTTGCTCCGTAACTGGTGAAGCTCCATGAAAAGATAAGATGACCAAAGTTCTCGTTGGAACATGAATGTCTGAAATGCATAATTAAGAAGAACATGTGGTTTATAGTAAGTATAGTAGAGCCATCCACTGTCCACTCAGTAAGTTAAAATAAAACCTGCAACTTTAAAATATGTCAATGTCAATTCACTTAAGAAAATAACAAGAAAACAGACTGTTTACTGGCGTTTCAAAAAAATCCAATTAAACACAGACAGCTCCAGGTAGAATTAATATGGAACACCAAAAGGACATTAGTTAATTTGTAAAGGAATGGAGACATAGATAAGCCTCATAAAATCATCATAGAATCATAAAAGTCAAGGAAGAACCTTGGAATTACTTTAATTTGCAGTTTTACAGCAGGGACGGTAAATCAAAAATGGCCGCAGAGAGAGAAATATGAAGAGCACTGGAGGGAGAGACTGACAGAAAAAAGAGCTGACAAAAAGACAGAGAGAAAGAGCCTGGGAGATCAAACAGAAGAGCGAGAAACCGTTAATGTTGCAGGCATGCCAGACATCTCTCTGAAGGTCTCCGAGCCTCCATACAGCCTTGAACTCACACAAGGGTATGATAACTCAATTCTACAACAGTATGCCCTGAGATTACCAATGAATCTGGGGATTGAGAGAAGAATTCCCAGATGTGCTGGCACAGAAATCAAGCACCTGTATGTCTCCTTTTGGAGCAACACTCAATCCAACTGTTACAGGACGGTGAGATGCAACACAAAACCTTTTCTACATCGAATCAATGAGATTCAACTCAACAACAGAGGCTTTCACAGCCAATCAGTAAAACTATATTATGTGTGTTGAAGTGAAGTTTTGGGCCGAGTTAACGTGTTCTTTCTCTAGGCTTGATCACACACGATTTTATCAATGTGACTCTCAATACTACTGACATTTCCTTTCACAGATCCTGATTCTGGTGGAGGATTCTTTCCACAATTTGCATCCATGTTTACAACCGGTGGATTGTCCCGTGTGGCTTTGCTTTACCGCTGCGATAATCATTCCAATGTGTCACAGAAGAGAAATTAGAATTGGGTGTGGGCCAGGGTCCATTTAGTCTACACGGTCCACTGAATGTTTAAGGACAAAAACTGCAACTCAGCAGCTAAATAAGTGAGACTGGAAAACAATTAGAGAGAACAGCGAGCGCGGGGCTGAGGGGGGGAAAACAGCTGAAGAGCAGCTCTCAGTCTTTCATGGCGGAATCAGCACGCCCGGCAATCTGAAATTCACATTGCGAGAGAGCTCCCTGGCTGCTCATTCATCACTTCGCTTGAACGCTCACTGTGGTATACAGTATGAAAGAGCATATAATGTAAGAGCAGACTTTAATTAAACTGAGAAAATGGGTAAATAACGCAGACATGTGCAGGAGGACTGAGTGGAAGACAGTTTTGGAGTAGCTGGAATGAATCCAAAGAATCTGTTCACAGATTTGTTGTTCAGAATTGACAATGGCTTCTTTGTATTCATCTCACAAAAGAATCACATTCTCGATCATAAAATCATGTCTGGATTTAATGGACAAAATAGCCATTAAAAGACTCACACTGTCCCTCCCTGCACCAGGCATTAATATGAGTCTTGTGGCCCGACTATATCTACTTTTGGACGATGCTGAATTGATATGCAACTCAAATTTCTGCATTGAGATGGTCCTCACACCCAATTAACAGCCTGGATCCCCTTGAGGTTTCTGACCTGTTAAAACTTAGCCACAGTGCTTGCTCTTCTTGGGAATAAATGGATTTATGAGAGCACAGTCCAGACATGCTCTATTTGAAAACTGTCATGAGAAAACTATATGATTTTACACAAGAAAATGAACTGAATTAAACTGAAATTCCCTCACAATCCTTATGGGACAACTGCGCAAGTCACACTGACTCCACATCGTATACCGTCATGCAATCTACATGGGCTTTTCAAACAGCAGAAAACAATCAACTCAAAATCAAAATGTTAAATATTCTTGTTTTGCAATTTTTTGGTTTGTACATATGCATTTATAAAGCAGTAAGGCAGAGTTACAAAACTGAGTTACAAAACTAATCACATGAATAATTAATGTTGGAAGTACATGAAATCAGTGTGGTCAGCCAGGTATATATTTGCATGCTTACTCACATTTACTTACATACATATGTACACACTTGGCACTGAGGCTGCAACTCACGACCTGTTTAAAAAAAAAATCCTATGCAATGTCCTGAAAATTTTTGTCTTTTTGGTGCCACGTGTGCTAATTTTAGTCACAGGAAGACAGCAAATAGTGTTCATCAAAGTAAATGTTGTTATTAGCATGATCATAACTTGCCTTGATTGAATTCCAAGGTGTTAACTTTCTTATTACACAGGTGGGACAAATGGTCAATATTACTGTAACGCTAATACAAAAGAACAATACATTTCCCCAGATGTGTACACCTCAGACACCTCGTGTCAATCGCCCCTTCCAAGCATGTAGGAGAACCTATGGTGGCTGTGAAATTTGCTGTATTTAGTCAACATGGAAGAGGACCCATGCACTCTGCAGATATACAGTAAATGGCTCATTCTAAGGTAACAAAAGCACAATGATTCATATTTTCAGGTGATTATACACTAATGAAAACATACGTATGATTATCATTTCGGCCAATAAATCCCTGTAAATGTTACACAGTGGACCTTAAAATACAGACTGAATGTTCAAAACTGTTATTAAACCAATGAAAAATCAAAATGGGCAGCGAGTGTCAGCGCAGGGCTCATATATGCACAGAGAGAAACCTCTCTGACCGATTCATATCCGGTATTTGATAAATGGCCATAACATCAGCTTGGTATATGAGTCTGTGTATCCTAAAATAGAGCATCCAGTGGCTGATGGTTCATGGGGAGCGACACACCATTTGACAGAAGCACTGCGCGCTGAAAATGTCTCCAGCAGGCTCTCTTTCGCTCCCTCCCCCGTGTCCCCTCGCTGCCCTATCCGTTAACGTCTCTCTGCCTCCTCTTCAACACGTTTTTGCTCCGTCTCCTTCGCACATGCTCTGTCTCTCCTCGGTTCTCCTCCTCCTCCTCCCCTGTGCTGGGAGCGCCCACGGTGATGATAGGACCTCTGCTGGAAACTGCAGCAGTGCTTTGTAGCAGCATGCGCGGGGGGAATTTCTCGCTGGGACTGGGGACCTTTTCAGGTAATAGACTGGACCGCTCCGCCTCGAGGAGCTTTTTCTGAACCCTAACCCCAGCAGGACGTGATGAGATGATGCAGCGGTGAATTTGCAGAGAGCCCTACATTTGTTTCTCTTTCCTTTGTTTGTTGAAAGTGGCCGTCTGCCCATTCCACATCTGAATGATTTCATTTCTCTTATCCATGAGAGATTTTGGCAGCAGTTTAAAGTTTATTGGATATCTGGTTGTATGCTTGTTTTGACTAGGATTCCTAAATGCCGTATTAACTGTATTAAGCATACAAACAACTAACATGAGAACGTTCCCAAGCGTACTGTAAACCTGTCAAAAGGCTTTAAGCTGTTCCAGTTTTAACATTAATCTTTTTATTGGGTTTTGCATAACAATAACTCAGAAAAACGTCTAAAAACTAATTGAGTTTGTGAACAACTGTGGCTTTGTCTTTTTTACAATTCTGTACATAATCAAATAGTATTGTTTCAAATGAAATACTCATTTGACTTTAATTAGAGTAACAAAACTACATAAGTCACAGAGGGAAAAGAAGAATAAAATATAGGGCAGTGACAGTACGGAAAAGGCTACATATTCCCACAAGATGGCTAATGCTAATGCTAGCGTTGTACCTTTATAACATCAGCTCCGGTGCAATCATATTCCTTTCAAAAGTGGTAATCCAAGTTTGGTAATATGAATCCACGATGATAAATCAAACACTGAATTTTTTTTTATCTTATTATCTAGTTGTTGTTGTGGTTAGCATGTTGTTAGCTGTCCACTTACAACTCATTGATGCCTCGGGCTGGCTTGACAACCAATTAGAGGCAGTGTCCCTGACTCGCTGTGCGTGGCAGCGCTGATCCATACAGTAGGTGCATTAACAGATCCATGCATTGCTCCAAAAAAACTCACTGTGAGATTGACCCTTCAAAATAAAATCTGCAGTGATGACAGTAATGAGCTCAACCCCGCAGCAGGCACCATGTGACTGCGTTAATTCGGCTACCGTCACGCCCCTACGTGCATCCAATCTGAAACTGTGCGACTAACGAAGGCTTTCACCAGTTTGCTATTTTACTTGGTACAGTAGCTGGAAGTCTCGAGTAATGCAGTTCTGGCTGACTGATTTTACATGCCAGTTTATTTGCTGAGACCATAAAAAGGAGCCATAAATAGGAACTATGGTCAGCAACTGAAACAAAGGCCCAAACTATGTTTCACTGGTGTTGAAGTCCTGAACTAATCAAAAGCATCTAAACAAATCAACTGATCTTAGGATGTGCTGGAATACTTGGTCCGATTTTAGTTCAGGACTGTTCAGAGATGGACAAGATGTGACGAAAATACACTCAGTTAATTAAAATGAGGTGAATTTCTTTACTCCGAGTCTGTTGTTTGCTGTAATACTTCTGGGTGAATCAATTATCCCTCATGAGAGCTTAATGATTTTGAGAAAACAGACAAACCAGCAAATCTATACATGTCTCCATTAAGACAACCCCATGCATGCATTAGCGAGATGCTGCAGGACACTGTTGCTGTGGGACATTCCTTTCCTCGACTGAGGTCTTATATAACATGCCACTATCGATTCACAGACACACAACGGCTATAAAAAGAACGGGGCGTGCAATCGTTTTTGGTGAGAAGCGAAGCGAGGGACAATGTTTCATATCTGAGGCCCTGCGCTGTATTTCACATTTGTTTTTCATGCCAACATGAAGCTTTGTTTTCAGGGGTTTTCCATTCTTTCTCTCCATTTCCATCTTCTCACAGCAGGCAAAGTCAGGGTCACGGCGCTGGCTGTCGCTGGCACCCTGCCTGTCAGGTTCACTTATGCCTGATGAACGGTAGGGTGAAGCAAACCCAGCTCAAGTCACTTTCTATCACTGTGGCTGCTCTTGCCTCATTTTACCCCAAAGCGAAGACATGCAGACCCGCTCAATCACGTGCTGCTCTTCAGAATAAAAAACATGAAGTAGCAGCACTTTTCATGCACAGTTTCAAACCCAAATTTTAAAGCAACAGCTCAGCATTTTGGGAAATATACGTATTTGCTAAACGTGAAGCTAGACCAGGACGCTATTAGCTTAGCTTAGCATACGCCATTAAAAACATACAGGAATTTAGTGGAATCAACTTATCTTTTCTCATTAAGTGTAAATATAATTTATTTATTTAAGTGAATTAAACTTAAAATTTCTAGTTTTTATTTTCAGAATACTTCAGAACTTCTAACTTGAAGATGTTTGACTTGAAATGTAGTTGAATGAATGTACTGTGCAGAATTCAATCTACTAATTAAATAGAGTTTCTAAACAAACATTCTCAGCATATTAGCAGACTTCCCAGCATGCATTGTTTGAGACCCTTCTTTTTTATAGTTTGAAGAATACATAACTGAATGATAGTATTGAATTCAGCCCCTACCTCCTTACACTTAAAATATAAATAAAAATAAAATAATAATAAAAATAAAAGTAAATTATGTTGATAATGTTATTCAGTTTGACTTAAGAGTTGTTGGTTCAACACAATCTCTTAAGCTTGACATAAGTCAAGTTTATTTGTTTTGAATCAGTACAAAATTACCTCAACTTGTCTTTTCAAAATTAACCTCAACTTAAAAATTTAAAGCAGACTTCTTGTAGCCTTTACAGTGTGAAGATAGCTAGCTCGGCCGGGTGGTGTAACTTCTTGGAGCCTTGATTCCCTAGCAAGCTAGCTACTGCCTCATCTCTGCTCTTTGTGCTAAGCTAAGCTATTTAGCTACTAGCCTTAGCTCCATATTTACAACAGATATGAGAGTGGTATCAATCTTCTCAACCTTTATGTATTTTTTTTTTTTTCTGTAAATGTGTTTCCATTATGCATGCCTCCAACTGCCCATCTCCATATCCAGACCAGAAGCGGTGGTGTGTATCCCCATGTGAGAGGCAGGTGGGTGAGGGCAGGGGGCACTGGCTGAGCCCACCAGGCCCAATCCATCACGCAGTGACAGGAGCCATTAGAGCATGGAGGAGCATCTGTGGAGCCCCAGGTAAGAATGTATTGGCTGGGCTGTGTTTCCTTTTACCTCATCTAACACACAGCCAGGGTATGTATGGATGTCACATTTTGTATGCAGGATCTATAGCTCACCTAAACACACACACACACACTGGCATGTAAACATGCACTGCATACATACACATGTTCAGAGGGACCTCCCGTCTCACATCTGCCCCACCCGAACTCCTCCACATCTGACATCACCGGGGTCAGGCCTCGCCGGCCTCACCAGCTCTGCGACACCTGAGCTCTCGGCGCAAGTAAACTCTGTCAACTCCGTCACCCTCCAGACACATAACACACACACACACACACGCTGTAAGCAGTGACCTTGTGCTAATAGCCAAAGTGTGAACAGAAAACGGGAGGTGTGAAAAGATAAAGTGTGTGTGCTTGACATTCACTGATGGCCAGCTGGGTCTCGTCCCAGATTTGGAAATCATTTTCCAGTGGCTGCGTCGTCAAACGTTGGACATGAACAAAAGCGATCGCGGAGGAGCATCTCAAGTTTCTCCGAAAGATGTTTTTGAGCTCAGGAGCTCCTGATGGATGTACAGCATTGACATGACATCACCAAGATTATCCTCTTTATCCAGTTTGCACTTTCAAAGCGTCGGGTTTCTGTATTGTGTTTTCAAAGGGTTGTTCTGGCCATGGTCATGTCAGGAGTGTCGGCCCCTCAGGGACTCTGGATCACACTGTACCTGCATGTTAAGTGCGAAAAGAACTCACTGAAACTTTCTCTTTCTGAGTAAAAAAAAAAAAAACGTGGACAAAGAGTGCAGCATTATGTGGGCAGGACAAAGCCATCCATCACAAGAAAAGGAGTAAAATTGCAGTGAAGATGTTTACATTGAATTACAGGGCCAAACAGGTCTTGTTTTTCCCATCACTGGAGCTCGCATTCAGGACAATTTCACTTCTTCGATTGTCCAAACATGTATTTTACTGGTCAACTAACAAAGAATGAACACCCAAGTCCTCAGGACAGACAATTAATTGCATTATGCTATGGAAGAAACACCGTGAGATCACATTAAAAAGCATTCCTTCCTCAACTAAATTATCTCTAATTGCGCTTCACTATCTCTTATTGAAAATGAGCCTATTAACTAATGCTGTGCAGGAAACAGGCTCGTAAAAAGCACGTTTTTTCCACATAAACTGTGGTTACACCGCACACCCGCTCCCTTGCCAAGTATGTTACATTTTGAATGCTATAAACTCATTGCCTGGGAGTAGCTCAATACATAAGAACACATGGCCATAAATGCTTTAATCAGGCGCAAAGGCAACTGGAGACTATCACCACTGTAAAGGTCAGCTTGAGTAAACAATTTAATGACAGGGTTTTTTGTTTTTTTCCACGTTTGAAGACAAGTCTTGGAAAGAACTAATTAGAGAACACTGGCAGCGGTTATCAACACTGTGAGTGTTGGTGGGTTCAACACTAAACATACACACTAATGACTGCAGGGAGGATGAGGAAGGGGGGAAAGGTATACAGGAGATTACGGGTGATCAGAAGTGAAACTGCAATATTTGGTAAGAAAGAGGTGTTTTGTATGTATAAACTGTTTACCTTAAAAAAAATTAGTCTGCCTTAAAATTTTAAGTCGACTGAATTGGAAAAGACAAGTTGTTTGTGAATTTTGAAATAAGCTTTTGTAGTCAAATTTGATAATAACCCATTTGTAGTTGAGAACACTTGTTCAATAAGCATTAGATATTGAGTTGAACCAACAACTCTTCAGTCACCCTGACGAACATTACAAACAAATTAGATTTTTTTTTCATATCCCCTCATTAAAAAATTGTTAATTTCACACAAAGTTTTGAGAGTTTTATCTGCTCCTGCTGGAGCAGTCATCAGATTTGAAATGTAAGGGTGTAGGGACATCATGGTTTGCAAGTAATTTTTTAGATAATTATTTTCATTTTCATTGGAAAATATATTAAAGTGATTATGGTGTGATTTTTCCAGGGATCTGTACCAAACAAAGATGTTTTCTTAAGCTTGTGAAATATGAAGTGTCGGCCAGGACAATATTTAAAGGGACAGTTCACCGAAAAATGAATATTTAGTCATTATCTATGACATGCTGACTGAAGGCCAGGTTTAGTTTTTCAGTCCACATTTCACAGGAAAACAGCGTTCTCCCAAACAACTGAAGTGAATGTTGACCGCTTTTCAAACGTTAATTTAAAATTATAGTTTCACCATTTTTCCCCCCAACTCTAACAAATATTGTGCATCCTGCGATTTGAAAGTTGCAACAGGCCATATTTGTGATTTTGATAAAAAATTTTGATTAATTGATCAGCCCTGTGCGCAATGTTGTAATTGTTGTGAAAACGAACAACCATGACTTATCTTAAAGTGTATTAAACACACATCAAGTTTCAATCATACATGTTTTCTTCAAACTATTAAAAAAAGGAGGCTTTCAGGAGAGTTTTAACTCTCAAACAATGCATGATGGGAAGTCTTCAACTTAGAAGAACCCAAGTTCTAAATTGTTCTGAAAATAAATACTAGAAATTTGAAGTTGAATTAATTTGAGCAAATGCAATGTGTATAATTTGTTAAGTTAATGAGAGGACATTAGTTGATTTCACTAAGTTCCTGTGTGACATTTTTTACAGTGTATATTCATAAAAAAATCTTTTAAAAGTGCTTCTGAGAGACTCAGATTTACCTAAAGAGCTCTTGTGTTTTTCCTAGAAAGGTCACTTGAGCATGCAAAGGTTGCATCAGATCTCTTAATAAAAGCTTTCCCCACAGTTTGGATGCCAAGAGCTTTGACTCCAGCGTCACCGTTAACCCAACATGTGCTTATTCAATTACTGTCTGGGCAGTATTGTTTCCTTCTCACCGTCTCTGTTTTCTCTTTGATTCTCTCAGCCAGAGGAGCTCCTGCGCTGCTCACATGGACACAGGCAGAAACAGCCTTAAACACGCGTTAGCTTTTCCACCGAGTGCTCTCTATAATGCGGCTAATGTTTAATATTCACAGAATCTTTTGGAGAATATAAAGTTGGCATGTGTTTGTCTAATCCTTTTAAGGATTTTCGTATTGCCCAGGGACAATTTAATTTGTTGAATGAATGGAAGAAATGGATCCATGTAAGCTCTGAAGCTGACATTACACAGACAAAAGCCTGCGAGAAGAAACACATGCACAGTACACAAACGAATTATAGTCAATTCAAAGTGACAATATGCTCTGACCCAATTTAAATACAGCATGCTTTAATGTAAGATGTCTCTTCTACCACACTTATTTCTCTGCTGTTGCAATCCTTAAAGAAGCGGTTATTTTCTAGGTTTATTTTTATACTGAACAAATATATAAATGCAACATTTTCGTTTTTTGGTCCCGTTTTTCACCAGAGCTCTTCTATGCACACAAAACGTTTATTTCTTTCACATTTTGTCCACAGAATTGTTCAAATCTGTTGAAATCACTTAATCCATTCCTGGTTGCTTTTTAGGCACTAAACTATAGCTATTTGACATAGGGCGAAGTCATGACCCGCCCTACCCAGAGGCAGAGTAGGGCAGGTCATGACTTTGCCCTCCTGGGAAAAAAAAAATTGGCCATCTGTAGCCCTCTGTGTGAATTAGCCATAGTTCACTGCCTAAAACACAGCCAGAAAAACATGTGTGTTGGTTGAATGTGTAAGCAGCTTATTCTTTTTTTTTTTTTTTTTT
>JAJHUR010075334.1:0-45219 GCA_027495735.1 Lutjanus campechanus | reverse complement strand
AAAAAAAAAAAAAAAAAAGATTCCACCTATTGACATAAACTTAATGAAGCAGACAAGTTGTGAACTTCTAGAAATATTCATATGTGCTGCTACTTTGTGAAACACCAGTTAAGTAGAGTTGACTTTAATTTGTAATTAGTGACAATCCTGCATACTGATTTTGTTTTTCTGGTTCTACCTCTCAGTGCTTCGCAAGTTGACAGTCCATGGATTTCAAGAGCCACAACAGAATATGGAAGTGATGGTGAGTCTTATTTCAGCTGTGGCTGCTGTAGAACCACTCATATTTTGGAAAAGCTGATATTTTTCCTGTTGGTGTTTTGAGTTGAAAATGACTCCAATCACAGTGTGCAAAATGTGGATGGCCGTGAAGATTGAAAGTGCCTTAAGCCTTGTCTCGGTTCAAAGAGTCAAGAGTTCTGTATGAGCTCTTTTCCCACTGTCAGTGTGAAGAAAGTCCAACTCCATGAAGCTGTTAATTTAATTTAGTCTAAATCTCTGTGGTTTATAAAAAAAAATAAATCTTAAAGCGCTTGTCTGGATAGGGTTTTGGTTCCTCCATGGCTCAGAGTTAATGGAATCATTTGCATAAAACTTTGAACTCCAGCTGAAGATTCTGAATACTTCCTGTTTTTCCAATCAAGGTTTGGTGAAAAAATAGCAGTAAATGTTTTGTGGAATAAGGGTTAAAAAAAAGTTATTGTTAAGACTTTAAAAGTAAGATTAAGAACAAGGACTTTTTAAAGGTATGCAACATTTTCCTAAAACAAACCCTGAATGTATAGACTCTTATAAACATGTTTCCTTTCAATCATCACTTATGACCAATAGACGTGTGTGGCGGGGGCTGAATCTGCAGAGACCCTGCCCTCTGCTTGTATTTCCTTTTTTTTTCTCTCATTGTTTTTCTGTGCTTGGGATGTGTCATCAACCCAGTATGTTGGTATTTGGTCCTCATATGTTTAAGAACAGCTCGGACAAATCCTACGGACTCTACCTTTAGGCAATGCATCCTTGATACAAATGGTAACATTTTGTGATGCAAAAATAAAAACACACGATATACCTGGTTTAAAAACTACGCTGGTTGAAGTGGATTGAAGTGATTTCATTTGAAGAGTCTTGAGGCTGAAATCATGTCATCAAGATAAAGATTGGCGAGTAGGGCTGCAGCTAATGATTTTTTATATTGAGATTAATATGCTGATCATTTTCATGATTAATTCATTAGTTGTTTCATCTATGAAATGTGAGAAAATGGTGAAAAATGCTGAAATATTACACCTTGAATGTGTTATTTTGTCCACTGAAAGATTTTCAGTTTTCTGTCATATAGGAGAAAATAAAACAAAAAAATATTCACTTTTAAGAAGCTGGAATTGGAGAATGGCAACTTTTTTCCTGAAAAAAAAAAGAAGACTGAAATTGATCAATTATCAAAATAGCTGGCCATTAAATAAATCTATGCCAACTAATCGATTAATTGCTGCAACTCTATTGGAGAGCCATTGGTAGGAGGATCTTGTGATTTTTTGCTCCTCTTTCTGAAGTTAAATTGATGCTGAAATAAGCACTTCAGTAATTAATTAGTATTATTATTACAGTCTGTTACAGTTTGAATAACCAATAGTTAATTCTTTTAAGTGAAAATATCAAGCATGGTCATTGCTTCAAAACTAGAATTTGCTTGATTTCTGTGTGCCATTTCATTATAAAATGAACTGTTTTGATTCACTAGGTTGATTGTTACAGCATTGCCTGGCATCATTTATTATTTTATTTTAGAAAATTTTTAGTCTGAATTAATCATTTTATGAGAGAAATTATTCTGTTTACTGTGCTCTATTATGCCTCTAATGAGACCACTTTTAGCCTGCAGGCTGAAGGTTGTATAATGGTTGAAATAGTCACATTAAAATGTCATTTGCCTTGAGCTGTCCCTGGTTATTCCAGCTCAGTGAGCAGGCGTAATGGTTTGGAGTTAATATTTCATGTTTAGATGTATATGCAGTTATTATCTCGAGACTCAGTACTTTGATACAGCTTTTCATTTATTTTATTATTCAGCTGATGGTGTTTTAACAGAGAAATATGCTTACTATGAACATAACTTCTTTCTAAATGTTCATGTCAAGGCTGCTCACACTATTTTATTTTATTTTTTTACTATTTATTTCCGCTCAAAATAGTGTTTTGCTAATTACTTCTTCATTTGGATGTCTTGATGCCACTGTGCAGTTTAATGTATGTGCAGTGTTTGACACTTAAAGTCTGTTTTCACATTGATCTGCTGAAGGGGGGGAAGGTTCTCTGTGCTCATATTAAATCTAAATCTAACATGAGCAGGATTTTGTGGCATCAGAACCAGGATAGAAGCCAATCATAGTGCTATATGCAACTCGCACTTAAATATGCTGTAGAAACTTAAAGCCTCCAGTACACATATGCTGAAAATAGACTTTCCAGCAAAATAGGAAGCCAAGGGCTCAAAAATAAGAATTGCTTACTTGCCAGGGCCAAGTAAAATGCCACATCAGGCTAGTAAATCGAGCAATTAAGTGGTAAAAAAAGATAATCGATTAATTGTTATTTTTCATGCAAAAATGGCAGAAATTGCTGTTTTCAACCTCTCAAATATGGACATTTCCTGCTTTTCTCAGTTTACGATCATATTGAACTGAATATCTTTGGGTTTTGGACTGACAAAGCAAGACATTTAAAGACATCATCTGGGACTTTTAAAAACAGACATGGACATTTGTCACTATTTTCAGACATCCTATAAAACATTGCTGCTCTCGTTAAAAGATGACAATTAACTTAAGTCCTTGTTGTTATTTGGTAACCACTCATGAATAAATCTACCAGGGCAAGTATATATTGACTTTAGGCAAGTAGATTTCTGACCAACTGTCTAATCATAAAACTTATAAACTTAAAAATTTGTTGCATTTTCAAAGATTCTGGATTTTTCATTGAGGGAAGAATAGTTTTGAATTTTTAACTAGATGCTTGAACCTTTTTAAAGGTGCATTTTTATTATTGTACAACATGTCTGGAAGGTGTTGTTAAAATAAATTTTACTGCTGGCAGGTAGTGTAATCTTGTAAACAAAACTAAGGTTGTGGTTTCTCTTGTCTCTTTGGCTGCTGTATAGAAAGAAAGGAGCAACATCATGCCATCGTGCATCCAGTTAGTCACCTATGTCAGACTGATATCACAGCTACGGTGCCTCAGTTATTTCTTTTATTTTTCTCCTGACACTCAATTTTGCTCCTGTTGTCTGTGAGCAAAGTACAGTCCCGTAACCTCAGGATAGGCATGTTTTTTTTCAATTGAAGTGGAAAGATTTTTATGACAAGACATGTTGTGCCTCTGTTGACAATATCTAGAGTAAATCTACTCTTGTCTTTCCATTGACTTAACACACATTTGTATGTAATCATGAGCCGTGTTCAGATTTCAACCTGGATGTGTCTGGCATCAGCTCACATGACCTGAAACAAATTCAACTGATAGGAAGTTAATTGTTCTTAATAGGAACAGGCGAGGTGAGTCAAACTCACAGCGATAATGTAATTTAAATTAATTAGAGGCAATTATTGATTTCACTCAAATTAACCCCTTTCTTGAACAGGAACTCTCCGATTATACAGGGTAAGCTTTTCACTCTGGAAATGGGAATCCTCATTCACACAAGATTGTTAAGATTATTAACTACATTCTGTGATTCCTTTAAATGGTTTAAATGGTTTTGGATGGATAAGATGCCTTTCAAATATTTCCTGTGATGGTTTAAAGATGTGTCATGCTCTTTTAATCTGACTTATTGATTAGGTCACGAAGGTGTCATGTCTCATTTTGCTCCTCCTTTGGTGATGAGTCTGATGCTGAAAAAAACCTGTTAAATCATGTTAAATTATTTAACTTTTTCGTTCCGTTTCAAGGTTATATTTCTGTCAGGGACTATAAGATGCTGGCTGCCTACTAAAAAGAAATTAAGCAACCTGCTGAAGAACTGAATTAATTCATGTGAAAGAGTAACTATGTTTAACTAAGTCATGATGTGTATCTCGGAGGCGTGCAGCACAGCAGGCCTGAACTGTAACAAGGAATCTTGATAATAAGCCTGTCTAATATCTGCTAATTATGCACAATGTTGATGTGAGCACACTGATTTTGTGTGCCTGTGCTTTTACCCTCAATAGCACATTTTCTGTCCACTAAAATCATGAGACACAAAATAAAAGAGTCCTTTGAGTCATTAGTAAGTTGTTATTTAACTAAACCAGCCAAAACATTTTCCTGATCTAACTTCTAATAATCATTAATGGTGGCTTCTGTAATGTTTGCAAAATCTAACACACTCTTAAAAAAAGCGAACTGGTGTTTGCGGTTGCAGCGTGACTCAGACATGTGCACAGTCACTACTGAGGCTAAATCGCAAGTTTCATCACAACACAATATTAAAGAGGTTGTTGGGACAACAATATGATATTTGCAGATATCACAGTCTGCCACAATATGATTTTGAGTCAGTTTAATTCAGCAACCTGTGATTGATATGAGATGATATCATGTGACCATTTAACACAGTCAGTTACAGACGAAGCTCCACCTCTTTCCTTTCCGATTTGGGCCATGAAGGAAAAAAAACAACTCTTAAATAATTGTAACAGGTTAAAAGCAGTTAAGTTTACTATAATTAAAAAAAGAATATGTGTAGCTTAAAGACAATGATATGGATAGATGTTTTCATTTGACCTAAAATATATTGTTTATATTGTCAAAAAATCTATTTTGATACACCAAGAATCATAAAAATGTGAGTAACTTGCTTTTCATTCATGAAACTTGAAACAAACGTGTGTGAGGCCCCCGTCACACCCAGCTGACAGTTGGCTGTTGGACCCCATTTTGCTGCCTGTAGCAAACTGGCGCCTTAGTTTATTTTGGTATGTCTGGTCCCAATGGCTCTAATTTACCCAAGTCAGTGCTAGTTGCAAGTTTTTGATAAGACATATTCAAGTTGTGTTCCAAACATTTTGTTGGCCTTATAATTTTTTTTGGAGCCCAAACTCAGTGTTGCAATGTGTTTAAATGCAACA
This sequence comes from Lutjanus campechanus, assembly GCA_027495735.1. NCBI lineage: Eukaryota > Metazoa > Chordata > Actinopteri > Lutjaniformes > Lutjanidae > Lutjanus > Lutjanus campechanus. The sequence continues at coordinate 40,111 of JAJHUR010075334.1, read as the reverse complement.
TTTTACAGAAGACGTGAAGTTGATGCAGCCATCTGTTTTTGTTTGTGACAGTTCTTTGAATTCTTCTTGATGTGTCAGGGCCTTGAGTCAGTGGTTTATTTCACTCACACTTTGGTCCCTGATTATAAACCATCCAGTGTCTTCACACTCGACATGAGCATTCTGAATAGGTTGGGTTTATTTTCTAATCACCACAGTGGCAGCCCTGCTGGAGAACGGCTGTGAGCTGGAAAACACTGGCACTAAGAATGAAGAGCATTGTCAGTCTTCATACAGGCTGCCGCAGTGTTGCAGTTGAAAACTTATTTTGCAGTTGAATGACTTAATCTTCCTGGCTTGATTATCAAACAGGCACCACAGGAGGGAGTCTAGTTTAGACATCTCAATAGATCTTGTTCATTAGGAACGAAAGTCATCAGGAACATTTTTTCGACAACCTAGATTACAAAAAAGTTGGGAAGCTGTGTAAATTGTGAATAAAAACAGAATGCAATCATTTACAAACACAGTGATTACTGACATTTATATTAGGAAGTGTTCCTGAGCCCAAGTAGTAATATCCAAGGATATTCACAAAGCAGTGAACCTTGTCCCATCCTTTCTTGCGAATGACTGAGCCTTTTGACATAGCCCCTTTTATATCATGATACTATCAGGTGTTAACAATTAACCTTTTTACCTGTGAATATTCCAAACTCATGTCCACTGAGCAGTCTACAACTTTACTTTTGTTCCCGCTGTCCCAACTAGTTTGAAACGTTTTGCTGGCATCAGATTCACAATAAGCATACAGTATACACTGATCAGCCACAACAATGAAGCCACAGGCAGTTGAAGTGAATGACATTGGCCATCTTGTCACAATGGCACCTGTCAAGGGAATGATATATTAGGCAGCCAGTGACCAGTCACTTCTTCAAATTGATGTGTCGGAAGCAGGAAAAACAGGCGATTGTAAGTTTCTGAATAACTTTGACAAAGGCCAAATATTGATGGTTGACCAGAGCTTCAGAGCATCTCCATGGTTAGTACCTACCAAAAGTGGAGAACAAGGAAGAACAACTGGTGAACTGGTGACCAGGTCATGGATGCCCAAGGCTCACTGATGCATGTGTGGAGTGAAAGCTAGTCCGTCTCACAGAGGGAGAGCTATTGTATTACAAATTATGGAAAAAATTAATGCTGGTCATGATATGAGGGTGTTAGAACACTGGAAGTGCCAGTTGACACATAGGAGTCACAGACAGACCACTTAGCAATGGAAGAAAGTGGCCTGGTGTTGACTTGGCCTCCAGATCCTCCAGATCTCAGTCCAATGGAACATATGTGGAATGATCCATGGAGGCTGAACCTCACAACTTACTGTACAAGACTTAAAGAATCTGCTGCTGCAATCTTGGTGTCAGATACCACAGGACACATTCAGAGGTCTTGTGGAGTGACTGCCTTGATTGGCCAGAGCTGTTTTATGACAATGTTAGAATATTAGGCAGGTGGTATTAATATTGTGGCTGATCGGTGTATTTTCAAAAATCAATTAGGTTAATGAGGTAAGAGATGAGATATTGTCTTTTCAATTGAGTATATGGCAAAAATGATAAGCAAATGACCACATTCTGTTTTGTTTTACACAGCATCCCAACTTTTTTGGAATTGGCGTTGCAGCTATGTTCTTGCTACTTAGTTTGCAGACAACTTTGCAACAACCAAGAAAAATAGAGATTCAAAAAGACACATTCAGTTGAGACATTGTGATAAACGGTCTACTACAGCCATCTGAACCTGTAGCAAGTCTGTGCACGTATACATGACAACGCACAGCTGAAATATTCACCAAATTTTAGTCTTAAATTGCCACCCACTGTTCTCCCCTGAGATCCTTTATTAGATGAACTCGGTTGTTCTGTTGACAATCTCATCTCTCATTACAAACTACTTCTCTCACTGCTGCTGACGTGCCCATTTGATGCCCACCACTCTGTCTCAATTTTTCCATCTTTTTCTTACAGTCTCAATCAATTTTGCTGACATTCATTTACTTTTCACTTAATCTTTGTGTATTCTTCCCCAGCAGTGCCATGAGCCTCACTTCTCTTCTTCTTTAGTTGTCAAACCGTTTTCATCATGACTGATTCAACTGAAAACTTCTATTTTGCACTCCCATTTGCAGCAGTCATTTCTAATTTCCTGAATGCTCTATTCAAGTATTTTTCTTCTCCTTTTATTTCATCTACTTTGCTTCCCCCCCATCCCTTTTTCTAAATCCCACCATTAGCTTAACAAATGCCTGATGTGAACTTTGTTCTCCATCATCTCCCACCCGCTCTTCTGTGCTCTTCTTGTGACCCCCTCTTTCTTCACTAACTCTTTTAGGAGCTGTAGTCGCTGGCTGGGATCTGCTGTGTGATTAATGACACTGCTGTTGACCTCATGGCTAAACATTAATGCAGAACTAAACAGATTGCATCTCCATCTATCATCTAATTTCCCATGCAAAGCTGCGTCTACACCAGGCTACAGAAAATTGATTCTCTTTCATACTGTGTAGCTGGCACTTTTATTTATACTCCTGAGTACAGAACCAAGTGTGCCTACGCTCGCATAGACACGCACATACTAAAGTTATTCCCTTGTTAATATATCTGCTTCTGGGCAATACTGATGAACCAATCATGAATGATTCAACTGCAGAAATGTCAAAGAGATTAAACTTTATCTCACCCTCTCTTCATCTCCTCCTTTTCAGGGTTTCCTGAATGCAGTGTTTGAAAGACTAAAACAGTTCTTGGAATGCTGTGAGTACTCTTCTCTCTCTCTCGGTCCTGAATCTCTGATCCAACGCTTCTCCTTTCAGTAAACAAACACAGTTACCGGTGCTTGGTCCCATGCACACTGAAGGCACCTACTTAAAAGTCAAAGATACTTTACGCTACCCTAAGTCAAGGTCTCATAACAGGATGGCATAATGTATGTGTCAAATTAAAAGTGCAGGCTGAGTCATCCTAAGTGGCTTAAGTTCTAATTAAGAGTTTCACTTTTACCTTTAAGTACAACTTATGTTCACTGTACTAATATTTAAATGAATGACTTTGACTGGAGGAACAAGAGTCTTATGTAATGGTTAAAGACAGGTTATGTGCCATGAAATGAGCCTTCCTGGAAAATATTTGATGGTGACCTCATCCTTCACTTGTAGGTGTGAACATAAAACCCAACCAATTAAATGGTCCCCCCTTCCCTTCCCCTCATCAAATCAAAAGTGTTTGTCTGCTCCACTGATATTCCATTGGTTTATGTTTGGAAATGATCCCACACTGTGCTGTTTCCCAACCTGACCCTCTGCTTCAATAGGAATTACTCCATGTTAACATACATTTTAGGTGCTTTACGCTTTTTTCTGACAATTTGTTTTTTATGATCAATGTTCAATTTTAATTGCAAACTTGGAACTCAAAATAGTAAGAGGCCATTTAATGTTGTCTTTAATAAGCTGTTTACAGTGCTGTTTGTTTATTCAATATTAATGTCATGTTCCTCTGCGAGTGCTCAAGGAACTAAGTGGATGGAAGTGAAGGAGGTGTTAGTTCTTGATATGACCAAAAAAAAAAAAAAAAAAACACTTTGCACATCCATTTTGTGAGACAGGTGTGTAGGAGACTGATTGGTGGACCAGAAAGTTGAAAGTAAACTCCCTCACGCTGTCTAACTTACAACATTATTTATTTTACTTACATATAGACAGTGTGTGGGAGTTTACTTTTTTAGTTAGTTCTTAATATGAAGAAATGACTGGGAGACAAACAGAACTGGAATCTAACCATACTGTATTTAACTTGGTGACACTCTCTGGCCCAGTTTCAATCTGGCCCCTACACACTCGCCCCACCCACTGTCATTCTGTTTGTGTTTTCAAGTGGAGAGTCTGCGTGAGTGGTGAGTGTTGTTCCGGACCAGTCAGCCTTATGGTCAAGTGGGTTATAAAGCCCTCCAACACCGAGTCTGTGTCAGTGCAGTCTCACAAACTCCTCTCAGGTGCAGCACCTCTTTTGTGTCTGGTCTGAGGAAAACGCTACAGCAGTCAGTTCTGTGTGAGGTGTGGTTAATTCCAAAGGATAAGTAATAAGTAACTTTATCTCAGACAGACATTTGATGGACATTTTTATACACACACGACAGAATGACATGACAAAAAATGTTCAACTAAATCGAGATGTGGCCAAAGAAGCATTGGACCAAGTTTTTCTTTATTTAATTAATCATTTTTCCTTCACAAGCTTACTGTTCCATGAATGTAATGAGTGTGCCTGTCGTTGTCACTTATATCTTTGTCAGTGCTGTTCATAATATTGTCATTTTAATATTTATTTAATTACAATATCCATCTTGATGAATGTTCCTGTTTCTGTCAGAGAAAGGGGAGCGCGTTCCAAGGCTTGAGGGCGTATTTACACTTGGCCCCTTATTTATGTGACCCTCTCCACCTGTGAGTGTGACTCCACACTGAGTCACCCTTGTCACCAAAGGGCCTTTATTATTCACCGAAAAACTGTAACCTACACTGTACATTTACTGAATTTAAAAAAGTCATCCTGTGTTGTATTTTGTTACTTGTTTCTGCTTAAGTTGGCATAGCTGTGGTGTTTGAATATTCAGCATGGCAAGTTTTGCCCCCATAGTTCCTGAACCATTGAAAAATACTACTCCTGAAGCCATGGGCTTTTTGGCACCTGGAACGATGGAACAGCAGCGAAAACTAGTCCTTAGTTCCTCTTGTCCAAACGTTGGTAAAGTTCCTGAGTTCGTGAGGTTATTCGTCCTCTAGGAAAGTTCCTGTGGTGGAAACACCCCATGAATGACAGCCCCCGAGTGCAGTGGCAGCTACCATTTCATGGTCTAATCTCAGTATCCAGTGGTCCTGTGTTCGTTTCCATAGAGCTTCGTCACAACAACACCCAGTGAGTGAGAGATAAATAAATCTCAGACACAACTCCATGAGCTGCCATACAGCCAATGTTAGCAAAAAATATCATTTGAGATATCAGCCACAGCTATCACTTCCAATATTTACTCTGCTGATGGCAGTGGAGACAGGGTCAGGGTCCTGTTGGTGTTTGGGCCTGGCAGATAGGGGAAACAGCAAGGCAGCTCACAGTCGGGCCGGAGAGAAATATCAGCTCTGCACAGCCTGATAAGGTCAGCTATATAAACTGGTGTTTTGGGGGGCTGTCTTTGTGGTCCATTCAGATGTCTGGCTCTTCCTGTTGGATGTTTGTCCTCTAATTGAGGTCACCTATCTTCTTCTGTCAGTCACTTCCTAAAAACTTTGTTTGCCAGGCTACCTGTCAGAATTAATTAATACCCTTCAGTTTCAGTGGGTTTTTTGTCATTTTCTTTATGTATGGATTTATGTATGGATTTTATTAACAGGTTTCATTGTGTGAAGTCGTCAGAGTCACTGAGGTCATGCGTCTGAAACAGTGTCTGATTACATTGCCTGCTGTTGTACACCTGCAAACAAGGAAACAATGGCAGGGACATAAAGTCAATGAAATGCAACAGGGTTTTCATCTACATACTCCCTGATTGGTCCAAAATCTGAAAGAAGCAAGACGAAGCATTCTTGAGCCAGTTAACCTGTTTAATCAATCCAGTGTCACTTCAAATTAACAGCTGCCGATAGAAATGAATGAGTTTGTGTGAGTGTGTGAGGGGAAAGGAAACAATGACCCTGGCTGTTCACAAATGATTGGAGGAATGCCAGAGACTGTTATAGTCTCTGCCGATTCCATCAATGAGGCTGACAAGGAAGTAAACTACATGGGGCATCTTTATTGGCTTTAGCATCATGAGTGGTTTTATGGAGCCAAAATTTACATCAGAGTGACTCATTCATGGTCATTTTTTTAGTTCTTTTATTACTGTACTTTATTATATACACCAATGCTTGTAATGGGCTCATGGGACTCTCAAGGCAGCGAGGTGAAGTTGGCATTTGACCTTAAGGAAAGTTTCTTGTAGTAAATAGGTCTATGATAAATTAATCTTTGCACCTTTTTGGAGCATTTTTTTTTTCTTTTTCTGTCCTTCCTCCAATCTTGCTCCTATGCATTTATAGAATGCAAGTTTTTTATGCACTTTTACATCCATCAGGGCCATAATTACTGTACTGGTACTGAATAGACATGATCAGACACCAGTTAAGCTATTTTTTATCTAATGTTCCATGTGATACTGAAAACATTTCCTCTGAATTAATTATGACTCATTTTAAAATCTCATTACCAACAACTGACCCAGTTGCTTCTTATGTGGGAATCCTGCAGTATACCTTTTTAAGAAGACGTAGGCTTAATACATCAGAGAGGAAAAAAAGTTCAGAATTTCAGAACATCATGCTGCTGTTCAACCAGTGTGATAGTGTTCAACACATGAATCCTCAGATATTTGACAAGGAAGATTGACTGATCACTGTCATATATGTCCATTACAAGTGAAGCTAGAGACATATAGCTTAGCTTAGCATAAAAAGTGGTCTTAGGGGAAAACAGCTGGGTTGACTCAGTTCAGAGGTAAAAAAAAAAAAAAAAATCAGCTGCTGCAAGAAAAGCAAACAGATTAGTGCATTTCTCAACATGTTGAACTGTTCCTTTAAATAAAATCCACTGGATTCAAAAGCTTAAATGCAAAAGATTGTGTATGGTGACTTTGTGTTTTAGTCTGCATCAACTTGTAGAGTATTTTCCATGACATCATGGATATAAATTAGGATTTTTTTAATATTAAGGTTAGACCAATATATTACCTCAAAGGTGCAATGTGAATATTAAGAAGTAACAGCTCTGACTTCATGTCAAAGATGTCTATGTATTGTGTTGCAGAGATATCTAGTGAAGTTAGCATGCTAACCAGCTAGCCTTGGCCTGTCCCGTCCTGTCTAGTAATACCACTTTGTGCCTCAAGAGGTCCTGTAGTTTCAGCAAGGAGATGTATGCAAGCAGCATACACACACTCTCGCATTATTATTATTATTACATAGATGTTAAGAAAGGAAATATTCTTACACCTATTATAGTATTGTCGTAGCTAGTATTGTACTGTACACCTTCGTACTGTACACCTTCTGAATTCAGGTTTCTCTCTTTCACTGAACTGTTGGACCACTGTTACGTTGATTATGATTATAAGGATGCTGTATGTTATGAAGTATACCACTGCTGTTAAGTAACAATACTATCCTTGTTGCTTTGTGTTTCAGGTCGGCAGGTTGGTCCAGATAGCACATGCAGAGAAAAGCTGGAGAAGATGATCATACTGTACACTAAAGTTGTGAGTTGACTTATGTGCAAGTTCTTTAGATAATGATTAATAACGGCCAGCCCGGGCCCTTTGCTGTGTATTATACCCCATCTCTCTTGCCTGCTTTTTCTGTCTCTCTTCAGCTGTCACTATCACAATAGAAAGGCAGAAATGTCACTAAAAAACATAAATGACAAATATTTCATGTCTGTTTTCATTATTACTGAATAGATAGAATAGATGTATATTTTCAGTCATGGATTTTGCGCCAATTATAGTGTCTACATTTTGTTTCTCTCCCCATGTTTGTTCTCTTCTCTCCGTTTCTCTCCTTCCTTCCATATAGTTGTTAGATTTCCTGGAGTACCACCCATGTGCATTTATACCCCTAATCCAGCGTTCCCTGGAATTTGCTGTCAGCTACGTGTTCACTCCTGCAGGGGAGGGAGTAACCTTCGAACGCTTCATTGTCCAGTGCATGAACCTCATCAAGATGATTGTAAAGAACGATGCCTACAAACCTGCCAAGAACATTGATGGTAGGATATGAGGGCTTTGGCAAAGAGGAGTGGGAATGGTGAAGGGTGAATGAAGTGAGAACACAAGGAAGTAAAAAGGCATGGTAGACTAGTGATAAGAATTGCAGAGATGGATAAGGGGAAAAGGGATTCAAATGAAAGCTTGACAATTAAATCTGAATTTTAGGTGTATGATTTGGAGGCCAACAGAATATGCCACTAGCTCTTCACAACTGATCAATGACAATGTTTTGAAAAGCATAACGCTGAAATACCATCGTAGCGTCAACGTACCTCACCACGGCTCATGTTTATTTCAGGCTGTCAGAGGCCTCCAGTGTTTCATTAGCTGTGGAGCCCAGCGCTTGGTCTTTGTTCTGTAAGCTAGCACGGTCTTTGCTGTGCCTTACTGAAGATCTTTCTCTTAAGCAATCATTGCTTTACAGAGCAGAGCCATGTGTTTGTGGTTCTTGGTTTCATTCGAACGTTTGGAAAGTCCAACTTCAGGTTTGCCTTCCCTTTCCTATTTCCAAACAGGAAAATGTATTTTGAATATTGAGGTTACATAGCTAAAGGGAAAGTTGAGCACTGAGTGACACAGCTCAGCTCGGAGCAGCCATCTGACTTATTTATTAGGCCCACGCTGTCAGTCAGATAGACAGACAGGCAGGAAGACCCATGTGTGTCTAAGAGTGTTAATACAGGGCCCTGAGCACTGCACCGGTGGTGGCATGGGGGTCAGGGGCCACAGGTAAAGTAGAGGCTTGAAAGTAAAATGACTAGAAATCTGTCATGTTGAGTATTGGTTTGACTCTGGACTCTGGTTATATTTTCCTTTTTTCTGTATATGAATTTTTATTCACATTTTAACTGAGAATCAAGATGAGCAGCAGAAGAGAGATTTTTGTTACTACAAATTATAAAAGGATGCTGTATAAATTTTAAGTTGATATACAAACTATTGCTATTTCTAACAAATGCTTTTGCCTGAAATCAAGCCATTTCAGTAGGCAACTTACTTTTATATTTCAGCTACTACAAGGTGTTTTAAAGTGGTTATGAAACAGTCTCCGTTTAATACAAATGCCTCTATATGATCTATATAAGTAAACAAGACCTTCTGCGACAAGGCTGGCTGTTTCTGTTCACATTTTCCCAAAGTTACATTGAGAAGTACATTAGGCAGCTAAAACGAATCAGGGGGTGATTTTTCTTTAATGTAATTTGCATTTTTGATATTATATTTAGTGGTTTTGGTGGTGGAAACACTTCGGCTTTTGTCCACAGGAGCCCCCAAAATCAACAAAATATGACACTTACTTGTAGTTGCTTTCAATATCCTGCATACTAAATGTACTTTATACTAATAATTTTGACATTGCTGTTAATTACATTGCAGCTGTGAAGTGTAGAGAGAGTAAAAATAGAAGATGGTAGTACAAATACGGTTGCTGCTCAGGAAGAGCAACGGAGGACCAGTGCCTCTCCCAGAACAGACAGACATGCAATAGATGTTGTTTGTACGGAGCAGACCAACAAAATCACATTGCATACACGTCTTGATGACAAAATCTCTGATACATGTAGATCTTTTCTTCATGGTTTTGTTTTTCCGCTCTTTTACTCCCCTACCTTCTTCTCTCCCTCAGATAGTAAACCAGAAAGTCTGGAGGCTCACAAGATCAAGACAGCCTTCTTCACACACCCCACACTGACAGAGATTGGACGGCGGCTCGTCTCACACTACTTCCTTCTCACAGAGGAAGAGCTGGCAATGTGGGAAGAGGACCCTGAGAGCTTTGGTAATAGCACATCCCCAGATACATGGGCTGAATCCAAATGTCCAGACTTATCTGGACCTGCAGACTGGCAGAGTTAACAGGCATGTTCTTGGAAAGTCCAGAAGAGTGAGAATTGGCCAGTTGTACAATTCGTGAAGTCAGCAAAGTCATTTTGGGAGCAGGATTCACCAGAATTTATTGTTTATTGGATTGAATTCATGTGGAAAGGTTGCGTGGTGAACACACAAATAATAGCTCTAACAATGATTTTTGGATTTTTCATTGTTGATGAATCTGTCAATTATTTTCTCAGTTAATTGATTAGTTGTGTGGTCCATAAAATGTTACAAAGTGGTAAAAAACGTCCTTCCTAAAGCCCAAGAGTACATCCTCAGTTTGCTCACAACTCAAAGATATTCAGTGTACTGTCATTAAGGAGTAAAGAAATCAAGAAATGTTCACATTTAAGAAACTGGAATTGGAGAATTTTGACCTTAGACTATTTAACTTAAACCATTCTAACTTCAAATAAAGTAAAAAAAAAAAAAGCACTATACTGAAAATTATGAAAATAAAGCTGATTGATTTGCAAATCAGTTTACAATGTCAGCAACAGAACTTGAAACATTATCAAAATGAGAACACATTTCATGTCAAATTTAAGACTTTTCTTTTCCTTTGTTAGAAATTCTGATCTCCACAGTGCTACCAAAATTTTCTTTTGCCTTAGCAGAAGCTGGTTCTCAAAGTTCTTTGAATAAAGGCATGCCCTTTTTGTTCTAAAAATCAGTCCTACAGTACCAAAAAGCCTCTCACAGGCAGCTGACAGATTCTTTTATATAATTTTCTTCTTGTACATGATGTGCACTGATGGATACACCAAGGAATTGTGGAAAAGTGTGTTATCGTGTGAATGTGTTATTGTCCCATTCATTTAGGCTTGAATCAGTCTTGATGTTGGGAAGAGGGTATGCAATGATGGAAAATAAAATGATCAAAAAATTCCCCTAATGCATTTAAACAAAAGTAAGCAGGCTATTTTGAAAATGTAAGGAGTAGAAAGTACAGATATTTGTGAGATATTTGAGTTAAAATGTCAGGATTAAAAAGCTGGCAGGAAAATAAATACTCAAGTAAAGTACCGATATCTGAAAAATCTAATTAACTACAGTAACAGAGAATTTGTACTTTACTTCCCATCTCTGTAATGTGCACAGTCAAAACAAATGGTTTTCATGCAATTTTCGCCAAACATTAACATGATTAATTTTGTGCTATTTAAAGCAATGACGTATTTTATTTAGCAGGCATTTAAACTTGTGGTCTTCTTTCCTCTTCCAGCTGTTGAAGAAACAGGTGGGGACTCTTGGAAATACAGTCTGCGGGTAAGTAAAGGCCCTCACAAACTAAAAAATGTCTTGTTATATTTTCATATTAATTACCTGTGAGGGGGGCAAAAAGTCTGACAGAGAGTGGTTCTTCAAGTAACAGTTGTAGAAGCAGTGGGGTGTCGGGTATTTCTTTGTTTGTAAGTGCCCCGTGATGATGGTTGTACACAGTCCTCCACCCGTCTCACAAAACAATGATGGCAGCTTCTCCACTCTAGTGCTCCCAGCCTGACAGCATCTAGGAGCAGTGAAAACTGTTGTTCTCATAATTTCTAGTTTGCCAAGAATAAAGTTAACATTTTGCAAGACAAAAAAACAGAACGTGATGCTGAAGTTCACTCTTGAAACCATAAAAATGTAGATTCTAATAACTTGAACAGCAGAGGATTTCAATTTAATGGAATTGCTATAATATTACTTGTCACAAATATGTTTTAGTGTGTGCTATATTTTCAAAAAAGCAGTGTTTTATGTTGTGGCATAACTGGCAGGTTGTGTGCATTGCGGCATCATAAAACAGTTAGTGGTCTCCAGGGATCCTGTCTCTGTGGCTGTGTCTAGTTAGCTAGCAGTGGCTTGTCTTCAGCTGACATAATGTCTCATCTAATGTCTTATTTTTTTCTGCCCAGCCCTTATTTATCTTCCCTTTCCTCTTTACATTGAGCCCCATTTACTTGCTTTCATCACTTCAGATGACAAATTCCTGCTCTGCTGTTCCTTTGAAGCGCAGTCAAGCATTTGTTCATTGAACCTTAAGGTCTCGTTGTAAAAGATCTTATTCATTTAAAGCACAGTGCAGCAGAAAAAAATGTGGCATTACAGCGAACTAGAGCTTATTAGGTAGCTAATTATGGCACAATTTAGAATTCTCAGAACACACTGAACTGTTTTTAAAGGGACAGTTCACCCCAAAATCAGAAACAGAGTTGGGAACGATCCGATCCAGTATTGTTATTAGGTGCTGATGTAATTTACTTATTGGATATTGGACTGACATCACAGATCCACATACCGATCCAGAGTCTATATACTGGTGTTGTTTTTTTAATGTAATGTTTTTTAGATATAGATTCACAGGCTGGAGGAAAAGTATGTATGAAGTGTCCTTTTAACAGTATTTGTTGCTTTTTGTTGCACCAATGTTCCTTTTTGATAGAACAACGTTTGTGTGTTAAATTGAAATACTTAGAAGCCCAGTTAGAAGTTTTTTACTATAAATTGTAGAGTGGCCTAATAGTTTTAAACTGTGCTCTCTTTAACTCGAAATTCCCGTTGCTTTCTCACATACTTAAAAAATAAGTTCATCATACAAATGGAGTTGTTAATGTTGAAATGATGACAGTCCCTAAATCTGGAGGTCTTATTGATTTAAAGCACACTGCAGCAGTAAAAAATATGGCATTTCAGTGTATGCAAGCTTGTTAGATAGCTGATTACTTCACTATCTAGAAGTCTCAGAAAACACTCACGTGTGAAGAAAAAAGTAGGGAATGCTGTACTTGGTGAAAAAAGTACTGTTAGTAATGTAAAAAATTAAAAATCAGGTTCTATTCAAGCATATGGCCAATGATTAGATGAAAATAAAAAAATAAAAAACTGACTGTCCAGCTTGCTAATAATGAAAGAGCAGAGCAACAGATGGCAGTCTGTTAAGGTCTGAGGCCCTCTGATATTAACAGAGAAACTGTTTTTAAGAGTACTCCTCACTTTTTTTTGCATCAGTGTTCCTTTTAGATAGGACTATATTAGCATGTTAAACTGATACACTTTACACAATTAAAAGCGGCTTAAGAATTTTAAACTGTGTTCTGTTCCTCTTGCTTTCTCACATACTTGGAAAAAAAAGATAGATGATCAAATCATTATTTGATGGAGTTTGGAAATGATCGCAGTCCTAAAGGCTGTAGGTTTTTGACCATATGTCACGAGGTTGTATGTAGGTTGCAGAGGCTAATTATAACTCATATTTACTACTAATTAATCATCTGAAAACACACACACACTCGTGCATGTGTGTATATGATTCCTGAAAAAGAGACTTTCCACACAGCGTACACCCTCTTTTGACCTTCATAGTAGCAGCTTGTGGCGCTCAAGATGGTTCATAGATCTAATGTCACTGTCCGTACACCTTACATGCTCACCAATTCTAATGGCTGATTATAGATTACTTTCACCTATCAATTTTACCACCTGTCTATATTTTCTCAACACAGCAAGGTTAATGTGCTGGATTGGCTTTTGAGAGGTGTCATCTGACCTCTTGCCACTGGGTTAAAGCTTATAGGTTAAAGCTACATGCTGTGAGACATCACAGACACATGCACATTTACTATAGCACACAGCATGTATTTGTGAATTGGCTCAGCCCACATGGTCAGATATCTTACACCTTCATTTAATATTGATTTTTTGCGACAACTAAAACCAATAAACTACCAACGGTGGGTGGACTGTCATTTCTCCATTTGAGCACACACACACACACACACGCAAACACAGAAATCTCCTGACAATGTCACATTGACTTTTTATTGAACCGGGAGCTCAAGCCATTGTTTGAGTGTGTGTGTGTTTGTGCACATGCCTCTTTGTATACATTCTTCTATGTGCTCACAGAGGGTGTGCACTGTACACTCTCACCACCACTGAGTGCTCAACAAAACCACAGCAGGCTGCTGAGAATGGGGAAAGCTGTGATGCTGCTGGTAGAAAAGTGAATGATTGTGATGTCTTTTGCGTGCAGTGTGCCATCTATTCTGCCAATTAACCATCTTTCCTTTTGTCTCCGGTACTCTTTTCCTCTATTTAGCCTTGCACAGAAGTATTGTTCCTGGATATCTTCCACAACTACAGCCAAACGCTGACACCGGTGCTACTGGATATGGTTCAGAATCTCCAGGGTCAGTTAAATTTAAATATTATTACAAGCCAAAAGCACAGTCTGGTCTCTTTTCAGCAAACCCATTTAACACCCTTTTAGTGCAAGGAAAACATACACTCAGTAGCCAATTTAATAGGTGCATGTAGATAAAAGTTTGCTTTTTAATACGACTGCAATGAATGTTACTTTTGTGAAGGTAGTAAAGTTCAATTTTTGTTAAAGCTGTTTAGATTCACTTTTATGGTCATTTTGTAGGCTTTTTGTGGGGCTCTTGGATTTTATTGTGTTATGCTTAGAGGTCTGTCTAATATTTGTCCATCCCTGAGATATCATAAATATACATTTTTAATGTATTTTAGCTCACCTGTGAATTTGTATTGCTTTCTTAATGTGTTTATTAGGGCTGCCCCTTGAAAGTTTGAGATTCAAATCATCGGAGTCTCAGTTGACTGATTTTTTCCAGTTGAGCAGTGTTTTTTCCCTTTTGTCAGTCATTGTGCAGAGCAATGTAGCAGAATGTCAGGCTGTAAAACTTTACAAACTGAGTCTCTAAATCACCACAAACCACAGAGCTAACTGTGATAGAAGCAGAGAAGAGTGATAGAAAGCGTAGGTGACATGCTGTCAGACACTTCACCACAGAGCACTGCAACGCGTGCAGGGCAGGTGACGCTTGTTATTCCAAGCGTTTGACAACATCATGGAAAGGATTAATACAAGGAGAGACTGTTATTTAAAAAGTAAAATGTGTTTTATTTAACCAGAAACAGCTCCTCGCCAAACTCCCCAGACACCCTTTGAAAAACTATAATTTTAACATCATTGTCAGCTTCATTCAAGCTGGACAGAAGCAAAACAAAACTTGGTTCACCTTTCCACTGCTCCAACAATCACCAACTCTGGTTCAGTGAAAACCCTTAATTCACGGTGTGAAGGAGCACAGAGCTTTCAGGGCTGGTGACGCCCAACAGCCTGGGAAGAGATGCGCTGTGGTGCATTGGTTTTATAACTGAATTATAGGAAGATGCAAACTTTTGCTTTCTCTGACTGTGTGATTTTTCACATAGCGGGTAACGTAGAAATCCAGTAAAATGTGAGTGGTAAAACGTAATTTGCCTGTAGGGTTGATATAAGAATTTAGTGTGGCCCACTGAACTGAAAAAAGAAAGAATCATTGAATATTCATATAAAATGGGCCAAATGTGATTTATGTGAAAAAATTCTGAGTCCAGTACAGCCCTAGTGTTTATGCACCTTGTGCAAAGTGCTTTAAATTGACTGTGTTTGAAAGCTGCTATACTGATAGAATTGCCTTGCACTGGAGATACAGTATGTCTCTGTTTCCTGTAATATAAAATGGGCCTCACATCTCTTCATCATTTCTATTTGTCATCATGAAATGTAGCCTTGTCCCAGAGTAAGTGGTATATGTTTCATATATCATAAACCATCAAAACATGCAGGTTTGTTCATGCATGTGTAACATGCAATCTGTAGGCTTGACAGCACCTTCAAGTTCCCTGGTGACGACCTCCACCATTACAACCCCTCTCACCTCCCTAGTCAGTCAGTCACATATAGACACACACGCAGACACACACGCACACACACACACACACACACACCACTGCCACTGGTCTGCTGGTGATCCTGGCATGTAGTTCTTGTTCTTTTGCTGAATTAGCAGCACCATTGCTCAAACAGGCAGTTTACGGGATCTGCTTCCGGCCTGTCTCCCAAGCTGCTTGCTGCTTTCAAGTGACAGAGTGGAAATGGGTTCCGCTGGAGCAAGGAAGACGCCAGATTGGGTAATTCTATGGTTGAAGGGATGCAGCTATTGATTTTGGGACCTGAGTACACAACAATGACTAATAGAGAGGGAGAGAACAGGCCAGTGAATTAACTGAGTCAAGACTGATACAGTGCAGGCCGCTTTAGATGACCAGTGTCTAGATTTAGGGGGATCTATTGGCAGAATATGTCTGAAATGGTGTATAATATTTACGAATATATTTTCAGTGTTAATAATGGAAACCTGGAAATAAAGATTGTTTTTGTTGTTTTACCTTAAAGGGGCTAAATGCAAAATACAGCCTCATTAGCTGTCAGGAATTTTACTTTTGCTATGTACACAACTAGTGGTGTGTTGACCTCTGGAGTAGAGAGTCACGTGACACACCCTCTGTGTGTGGTGTTCTCGAGCCTCTGTTTTGGTAAGCCAGTCCGGCCGCGCGTGCATGTTAGTGCATGTGAACCCCTCCTCCTCTCCTCCAGCGGAATCATTATGCCATTATGCATTTAGCCCCTTTAAGCTTTGTTTCTTCTCAAAGTACCCAGAACTTTCAGTCCCAGGAACTAAAAGGTTCATTCAACCCGTTTTTGTCTACGTCTCCACAGTGGTCTGAGGACCTGAAGACTAGGCAAATTAGTAGCTGACAAATGAAAGTTGATGGCAGTATGTCATTTTTCTATGTGACTGTACGACAACAATGATGGCATATAAAGCAACGGACCGGCATCATTATTTGTGCAACACCACAACAACAGTGGACTTGCCAGGATTTCGTCATCAGTCCATCTGTCCTATGCTTTCTTCTGTAACTTCATGTTGATGTGTCGTAGCAGAGTGAACGAAACCAAACTGGTTTGCAGCTGCATATTTTAAAAATGGTGCCTGAAATGAAATGCTACAAGTACTTGACCAATAAGAAATTTTCAGTGCTGCAAGCCACACCCCTAACATTCCTACTTTTGGAAAGTACTACCATCTGATCGGGGACTTTTGGGCAGTAATTTAATGGCCCTGGAACTTAATTTAGACCCTGTCCCCAAAAGTGGAAATGCACTAAGTTCCTTCAAATGTGTCTTGTCCCATGGGAAATTCCTGCAGTTGAAATGTAGCTTTAGAGTGAGCTGTTTATATCTACAGAGGGCGCAAATCCTCTTTCAAGGAGTCTGCCATGTTTCTACAGTATTCCATAACTGACAAACCAAACCCTTTTTGCAGCTACCCTACGTTCTCCTGCACACTTGAAAGGGGAGGGTGAACAGAGCAGTATGCAGTTGGCTGCATTTCACTAGCTCACTGCCAGATGCCTCTAAATCCTAAACACTGGGTCCTTTAAGTTGCCACTTTGTCATGATGCGGTCACTGGATCCTTTAAATCTTGCAGATCTTCTGCTGTCTTTGAAAAAGATGCTTAAACTATATGCAATAACACTTGTTTTCCAAATGCATGCAATTACATCCAGAGTGTGTGTCTGTCTTTGCAGGTCCAACCAATGTGGAAGATCCTGTGCAGCTGCTAATGAAGGATGCAGGTGAGTCAAAGGCTTTACCTTCTCTTGCTTGTTCAATAACTGACATCATCCATCATGCCAGGTGCATTACATGACTGGTCTGGAGGAAGGAAGGGCATATTGAGACAAATGGGATGCGTAGCAATCATTTTAGGCAAAGATTCCAAGTCTGAATAATTACACAAAAATGATAATTGTACTCATAGATTCCTTTTTTGTTGTTTTTTTACATTGTGATTGATTCTTGTTGTACTGCTTTGTCATGCCCATGCACACCTTGTTTCCTCCCTTGTTTGTCTTTCGTACACACTCTTTTTCCTCACGCTCTCTCTTTTTGGTATTTATAACTCTCTAGCAGGTCAGGGCTGCCACTCTGGTGGTTTTATTGCATACACAACTAAATCAGAGACAGCTGAGATTGCCTGCTAGGAGGGCCTC
This sequence comes from Lutjanus campechanus, assembly GCA_027495735.1. Lineage (NCBI taxonomy): Eukaryota > Metazoa > Chordata > Actinopteri > Lutjaniformes > Lutjanidae > Lutjanus > Lutjanus campechanus. The sequence goes on along the minus strand of JAJHUR010075334.1, from coordinate 22,506 downwards.
TGTTAAAGCTGAATGCCCGTCGAGATCTCAGCAGTCTGTTGACAGTGTTGATAAAACAGCAGACATCACTGGATGATGAAGCTGTGCTGTGGTAGTAGCAGAAGCTGATAATTGTGGCTTTGAGAGCTGGTTGAAGAGCCAAAGGGACACCTGATAACAGCAGGTGCTGATTTTTCAATCAGTCAGTCAATAATTACAATGGTGCAAATACAATTATAGTCCAAGACCTTAATTATACTACTGTAAAAAAAATAAAAATAAATAAATAAAAACGGTCCAGTGCTTTCTGAGCACCAAACCCAAAATTATATGGCTGAACTTACTTCTGTGAACTGAAGACTGAAAACAGCACATTAGTCCATCCTATGTACTATCAAGACATCTGGCATAAGTAATATATAACAACCATCTTGACCACCTGCTTATATCCTTTTTATAACTGACAAATGATCCTAACTGGCATTCAGTCAAGTATAAACCACTCCTCTTTCAGTGTTTTAAATTTTGTTGCCGTACACAACCATGAGATGTTAATATTTTTTGCAGCCCCTGTATCATTTCCACATTTGTCATTTTTATGCTCCACTGGCAGCAGCATTAATGTCCTCTTTCTGAAATATTGTACATTAGAACTGAGTAAGTATATCTTAGTGCACCATTAGCCCTCTGAGATGCCTTTTTGTCATCACTAAAAGCACAATTGAAAAATATGAAGAGCTCATTTTGGGGAGGCAGAATACTAAAGTATGGCTGTATATCGGGAAATAACTATACATTACCTCAAAGGAAAGCTAAACTGTGTCAGTAACAACAAACGTAGGACTGTATAAACAACACAAAGGCTGGGTATTGAGAACCAGCACTAAACCGGTACTAGTTTCCTGAATGGTCAACACTGAAATATTGATGTGTAAATAAGTACTATAAATGTAGTACTATAAATAAGAGTATCATTAATTATCCGTACTGACAAGCAGTATCAGTATTGATATCGGTATCAATAAAATCGTCTTCTACAATAGGGAGTTCTGACCAAGCAATCTGATTGGTCATCTAGACATTTAGAATGTGCTCAAAACAGCATAACAGCACATCATGGTCATGAAAATATTACTTCGCCCAGAGAGGGGGAATATTTTCATCCATCAGAATAAATTGGGAACCACAAGTGGTCTATATAGACTCTCACCACCCATTAGGATATGTCTTGCAGCTGTTAATGTAACATTTGTAGAATAAATAAATCAACAATGAAGACAGTCTATGGTGCTGTTGCTGCTACACCTTCACGTGAGGTGTGCGCCTTCTCTTTTGTGCGGCAAGCTGCAAAGCAAACCGTTTTCTGACCGCAGTGAAAATATTGTTTTTGAAAGGTTGATTGCAAATATGGATTGAAGCAGAATATTCCATGAATAAAAGCATTTTGACTTTTGGACCTTACAACTCTTTTGTGGAAATGTTTGGGTCACAAGGAAACTCTGTACAGTGAAAATCTTCTCTGTTGCTAGGTTGTCACCAAGGGTCGGCCTACTTGCAACTAGATTTCATTACATAGGAATAAGCTTTGCTTCATTGAGGTCCGTAAGCATCACTGTACTTAAGCACAGTGCAATACCTTGGTCCTGACTGCATCACTGTCATACTAATAATGATGGTAAAGCACACCCTCTTGTGTAATATTGTCCATGTAATGATACCCATCCCTTTGAGGATCCACACAGTTTAGAGCTCTTAGCTGCTGTTTCAGAGAGAAAGAGAAACACGTTACTTTTTTCTGAGAGTTTCCTATTTCCTGAGAGTTTTATTCACCTATGAATTGTAACTCCACACTAATTTCTTCAGTTTTTGTGATAAGGACAAAGGCGACTACTTTGCACTACCGATCTTTTCTGCCTAACTTTCCATCCATCCATCTTACTGTCATGATAAATGAGAAAAAAAATATGTCTGAGAGGCATTTAGCTGCTCCATAAGTTTATAGATAATTCCACTGAGGAACTCCTACAGTGTTTTATATCCCTCCATTGCTCCCTTTGGCTTTTCTTTCTCTCTCTCACAAACACAATCACACACACTTGCACAGACGCACTGAAGATCTCAATACCTCATGTGCTGTGCCAGCCTTGCATAATACTAGAGAATTACAGTAATGGGAAAAGTTTCTCTCTGTTAAATCTCCTCCCTTCTCTGCCTTTGTTCTTTTCCTCTCTCTCTGTCTTTTCTTTTGCCATTTCAAAATTCATTACTTTTAAAAATAAATCATAAACCGGAAGCATCTTTTCCACTTGTATGGCTTCTGTCCCTTTATCTGGCTTTATAATTTTGTTCTCATACTGTCACCTTTTTTCTAATCTCACCTTTAATTTGTTTTTCTGTCGTCCTTTTAGTATCCTCTACATTATTGCCACACTGTGCCTGAAGAGCACCTTTTACTGTTTTTGCTCTGTTATGCCTTTGTTCCTCATATAATTGTCAACTTTATAGAGAAGCTAAATCACTTTGCTGAGGAACAGTTCTTGGAATTATCTTTGTTTTTAAAAAAATATTTTAATACTTTCAATTTGAAATTAAATGTTTTTCGAATGGACAGAATGTTGAGAATTAGAGTCGATGACATCACACGCACCCGCCTCCTGCTATACACAATTTTTTGAATTTCTCAATGGGGACAGGGGATATTTAAGGGGACATAGCAGGTCAACAGTATATCTGACAAAGAAGTGGTATATGTCATCTGAAAACTGGGAACCTGAAGATTAATTCAGGATGCAGCCAGGTTTTCACAATTTAATCATTTGTGACCACTTGGGAATTGGTAAAAATTGGTCAAAAATCATTCCAAGATACTATATCAAGACACCGAGACCTTGAGGAACAGCATATAAAACTCATGCTATGATTTGGTATCAAACACATTTGACATTTCATAGATTTCTGCAAGAATTGCATTTTTCAGTAATTGGATGGTGAGAAAAATCAACTCACCTCCAGCCAGAACATGGCACTGCGTACAGACCTCAGCTGATGGTCTACCCTGTTTCCAACTCCGACACTTGAATGATACAGCAAGTCCTTCTCTCCGTATACTAAGCTCATATAATTCCTTACACTATAACCCCCATTTCAATAGCTTTCATTGCTTACACTGTACTTTGCCCCCTTTATCCTTTTCCTATTATTCTAATTCTTTGTACTCCTTCAGCTGCTCCTCCATAAAAAAGTTAAGCCACCAGTGCAATTTAGCTCCCAGCTTTTCGAGCAATGGTTTGCTCCTGTCTGTCCATCCAACTCTCAGCGTCTCAGTGTCAGGTTTTCAGCAGCCAGCTATCCCACTGCAATTTCTTCAAAGATTGCTTTCTCTCGTTGTGAGTCTTTCACCTTTTTGTTGCACCAGAGAGATCAGTTTTGAAGAAGTCGAACCCACATAAAACAATTAAATTTTAAACATTATAATAAAACCTGAGAAGTAATGCATTTTGCAGAGTGATTAAATGTATAGACCCTCAAAGCGCACATTCTGTAGTGATAAAATGCAGTAATTTCCTTTATAGGTTGCCAATGACAGAGATGACTCAAGTTTTAGTGTTCTTCAGCTCATTTAAGGACCATAAGGAAGCATGTTATTTTGAAAGAAGCTGTTGGATGTCTTTCTGAATTTCTTTCAGTAACCAAGACTGTTCTCAAACTTTTTTGTAGTTGCACTTTTTCAAAGTTAAATATTTGCACTCTTATTGTGAATACTGTGACTGATAGTGATTTGGCTGCTGTTGTTGTTTTGTCCGCAGTATACAATGCAGTGGGACTGGCAGCCTATGAACTGTTTGACAATGTGGACTTTGACCAGTGGTTCAAGAATCAGCTTCTTGCAGAGCTGCAAGTCAGCCATCACAGGTAATGTGTTAAAAGTTGAATTCCTTTTGAAACTGTCAGCATGTTTATATAATTTCATTAAGACATGATATTCTATATTTTATGGTATCATGAGCTATACAGATGAAAGATTCATAAAATATGTGCCACTCAAAAAAATAATACCAGCTCTAGGTGGGAGAAATAACACCAACATCTAATATGAATACCGTCATAGAGGGGTTGGACTGCATCGGCTTGCCTTCATCACATCTCACACTGTTTATATTGTAAAGTACTAGTGTCTGAGCAAAGTACTGAACACTTAATTAACCACAGCCTCAAAAATAAACACAGTTGAGTCACCTCCTGTCTAATAGTCTCAACAAAAACTAAATGTTGCAGGCTTCCCTCAAGATGTTTTCTATTGCAGGGTTTTTGTAGACTATGAATTTGAGTTACATCGCACTGTACCAGTGGTACCAGTGTACAAGAACACTTCCCTTATGAATGATTTAGAAATGGTATATAATTAGGTTGTAAACACTTCATAAATCATTATTATACAGTTATAAGCAGGTTATACCACATTTTTCATACATTGATGTTGGCTTACTATTTGGCAAGATCCACTCACTCACTCACTATTGATTAATCTGACTGAGTTACTACCATTTATAACTGGCAAAAGGGAGCCTTGTTGTTAAGTGTAAATTGGTGCATGTTGAAAATGTCATGGTAAATAATATTTCCAAAGCTTTAGTGTATGGCTCTAATAATTTGATATGTTAACTTGATAAGCAAAATAATTTTTTTCGTATTAGATTTGCTGACAGTGGATAACTTTTGAACTGAGATATGCTGATGGTGGTTAAATGCTATTTGATGAAGCTGACAGGTATAAGTGAGTTCTGGGCCTTAACGGTTAGGGTTGTGTAATGGCAAGAATCTGGTGATACAAAACATCACGATGACTGAATACAGGGGTTATGATTCAATATATTTTGATACTGTAAACAAGGTGATATATTGTGATTTTTAAAAACTCTTATTTTAGGAAAACTGCCGTAGTATAAAGAACACCCCATCTTATGGATGGAAGTCTGATGTTAAAAATCAAAATTTTAGTTTTTTATGCAATCAGAACAGTGAGGATAGATAACAGCACTGCTATCTAGCTATCAGGGGTTTAAAACACAACACAAAATGAACCACTGCTATTAATCTTTGCATGTATCACAATATCATGATACATTGTTTTTGAAAATTGATACAGTATCACAAAACATCATATTGCAATACTCAAGTGTATTGTTATTTTCTTATTCGCCTAACAGTGCAGATTCATGCTCAATATTTTGCCAAAACCTGGTCTTTTTTTCTAATATGCTGTAACAGCTTATTAATGGTTAATAAAGTGTTTACAACCTAATTGATAGCCTAATTATAAACTGTTTTTAAATCATTTATAAAGGTAATGTTATTGTAAAGTGGTACCCCTCTGGCCAGTTGGTATGCAGCAAGTTCATTGCTGTTAGGAGGGTGATGAATATTGATTATGTCCTATTTTGCTTCATCAATGCTTTATAGGCTTGAAAGAAAAGAACAGTGAGACTGTGGTTTGTTTTATTCTATGTGAGCTCTCTTTCAGATATTAATGGTGTCTGATGCAGTCCATAGTTAACATTCTTTTCAGTGTTAGTCAAGCTAATTGACAATTAACCTCTGTCCAGCTATTGATTACGGCCAACAGCACAGTAGTGCATGCCAAGAGGCTCATAAGTAGCCGAGTGATGCTTTGAGTCGGTGTCTGTCATTGTCACATTAACAACTGCTGCTTGTATTCACACCATCACTACACAAGCAGCAGCCAAACGTGTCACAGCATCAACATTATAATGGGCTGGAAAAACAGTAATACGACTTCTACAAACCTCAGACTCTACAGACACTCGGATGCAGTGACAAAAAAGAGTGAGCTGATAGATGAATGCATTTGGAAAGTGATGGGACAGAGGGAGAGTGGCCAGCGGCGAGGTAGTGAGAGTGATATGAAGAACAAAGCAGTGCCCTGCACACACAGACCCCAAGACAATCAAAACAAAAAGCCCACAAGCACTCCAAAGGTCGGCCACCTAGGTTGGCGCTGACGTCAGAGTGCAGGCGTGTAGATGTCGCTGTGGCTCTTCTCCCACACAGTGCAGGTGTGAATAACCCCTACACTTTGTACCTGAGTCCCTTATTGCTTTGTTAGTTTTTTAAAGTTCAGTTCACCTCCACACTATGTGACTTCAATTTTCCTTTTGATATTCAAACTTTTGCTTGAATTTTTTGTTGTGGAACAAAAAATTCATTGAGACATAATAATTAGGGATGTCAGCCAGGCCTCAACGGGTGCACAAATAGAGCATCCTGAGAAATAAAAATGAGCAAACGGCACAGGGAGGCAGCCAAACACCACCTGTGTTGCATTCTTTGTTTCTTGCAAATACACACGAACATTTGCTCCCAAACAAAAAGAATAGAGACACTAACAAATGAAAATGCATGAAATGAAAGTAGAATAATAAGCTGATTAAACAACCTGTTGGCTCAGACTCAAGATGTTTGTCACATGTCATCCTCTTTTTCCACCATTTTTCTGCTTCTATGTCCTTGTCTTCTTTTTCTTCTTGGTCGTGTCTAGAACATAGATGGTAACATAAGTCAATGTGGCAGTGCCTTAAACCTGCGTTTTTTCTAAAGGCCAGTAGGGGCGTCTTCACTGGTTGCAAAAAGAAGTCTGAATCTTATGAGAAAATTACCTGCTTCTTACTTGATTCATGACCTCAATAAACAGTTTCCTAACAGGTTTGTGGTCTGAATTGCCAGTTTCACACTTTCTTCTATACAGCATTATGTTCATTTGGTAAATTATGGTCCCATTTAAAGGAAAATCGACAATAAAGCAGGTTGTGCTTTAGGGTGGGGTTAGTGTATGATTGACAAGTCATTCTCACCCCATTTACACCTGATATTAAAATGTGTCTGTAACTGAATAAGTTATCCAGATTGTTTGGATTGTTTTTGCACCTCTCTACGATCTGAACACAATACATCTACCTCCAGATATGTGCTCACAGATCTGATCACATTCTTTCATACCCTGTGTTAGCGTTACCTTGCATTAACATGTCTTTTTCCTTGTCTGGATAATGTATGCGGATACAGAACACATTTTAATACCAAGTGTGAAAGGAGTCTAGACAGTGTTATGGTTAAAATCTAATTCTAAATAATTTTTCTATACTGTCCTCTTTTTCTTTGCCTTTTTCTTCTTCTCCCAAATGCAACAGTCTGGCTCCAAGCATAAACGTTAAAAGCCTGTGGCACAAAAACTAATGGATATTTGCAGGATAAATTCATTATTGGTTTTAGTCTCCATAGTGAAATTGTTAATCGTGAAAAGACAAGTTCAGCCTTATCCCATAATTGCCGAAGAATGCCTGTTTTTTAAAACAACAAAGAGGTCCTTAGATGATAACCTATTGCTTTGTGCTAAGAGGATTTTGTTTCACTTTCAGTAAAGCCAAGGGTAGTTATATAAATGACAGTAGATAAACTTTTCAACCCTGATTGATTTCTCTTTTCTGGGGTGCTGAATCAGGCTGTCTTTTCTCTCAGTTTTGCGATGTTCCCACAGTCTTTTGAAGAGGCCTCTGCAATGAGAATGTAGATTTAGCATGAATATTAAAGCACAGACATTTTTGATGATGTCCCTAACTTGACTGGAGTTTTTTTGTTCTGTGGCAATCACAGGCTTGTGTTTTTTTTTTTCCTTGTGTGTGTGTCAGCATACATATGTTTGTAGTCTTGGTTGAATGCACTTTTGCCTAAGTGTGCTTGTCTTCACGTTGTCAGTATGTCATCATGTTTTACATCCTGTCACAGTTCTGTACATCATTCTCCACTCCCAGTGGAATGTGTTAGTCACAAGAATATGCTTCTCAGATGTTTGAAAAAAGAAAGACCCTGGTGGTCACATTTATGAAGCCATCACAGAGAGAGTTCGTGCATGCTTGATCACTGTGGAATGGGAACACAATCATACAAAGAAGAAAGTGTTCAAGATCATACGGCTTCTAATTTTACTGTTAGTGATCTTATTACAATTTAGGCCATATTCGCATGGGACTAGTGTTATCAGGGGACCTTGTGTAATTTAGAAATTAAGCAGCGGGACAGTTCCCAGTTAACCATATATTTCTGTTTTACAAGCATAAATGCACATTTGCAGCTCACACTCTCTGCCATTATCACCAATTATAAATGTCAGTATAGCCGATCACACAGCACAACTGTCAACTTCTGTTCAACATATTATGAGCCTCGTTCTAATTTCATACTTGTTCAGTTTTTGACCCCAAATCACGGAGATACCAATTCACATGGGGCTAATACTATCATAGGACCTCTGTGTTTGGTGAAATATGTGGTTGAATTTTTACTTTACAAATTACGGACATGGCAGATTTCCATGGGACTAAGATCATAGATTACTGCTGCCATTACTACAAATTAGTAGAGGTCCCTAGGTGATACTAGTATCATGCAGATATGGCTTTAGTCACTGTACGTAACATGCGTCATCACCCAGTAACTACATAAATAAACCGATGACCTTCTACCAAGGCCACTATGTCTTTCACCCTTTTCCTCTCAAGGGCCCTTTTTATGTATTAGATCTAAGCCACTCAATTTTGAAGCAGCATCTTCTTCAGCACAGTCAGCACTGTAACACCCCATTTCCTCTCCATATGCTGCGGTCTGTACACTTTGAAATTATCTGTTTGTGCTGCAGTTTTATTTGATATGCTGGGGCAACTGAGTTAGAAATATGCAGTATATTCACTCAGTGACCAGAAAGTTGCAAATCCCTGTTCCATAATGTGCCTGCCCACATTTTAAAGAGGTGTCACACTTCGTGGCTGTGCCTCAACAAGGGGCTGGTAGTGCCTCAGTATCAAAGCTGACCATGCTGTGCACAACAGCTTAACGTTTATAGGTGGATGTTCCTTTTTACTGATGCCGCTTTAAAGTTCATTGCAAAAAGGCGTTCAGGTGGATTGATATCAGGGAATTGTGTGGACCAGGCCATTAACTGTTATATTGGAGAGTTGTGATTACTTGTAATGGTCTGTGCCAGCCGACTTATCTCTATTTTGTTCAAGAGTTTTTTGCTCTGGTACATTCAGAGGAATGCCACAAAAGTGTAGGTTTCAAATCATCTTCACTGGCACTCAGCGATGATACTTTTTCAACAATACTTTTTCTGTCTTTTCGATAGCACTTAACACAATGTTATTGAGTTTATTTTAAATCTGCAGCATTAACAGTTTTTTATTATCAAAACGAAGAAAAATGTCTTGAGAAATATCAGAAATGCTGCTTTTTATTTCAGCTGGCAGGAGAGGCATTTTGGTGTCTGTGTTTGACAGCCCATGTTGGTGTTGCACTGTAGGGAATGAGAGACAAAGTGAAAAATACTTGCACCGTAGCCTACATGTTGTGGGTACCACTTGTTAGAGATATTGAAAAGTAAGCATCTAACTGGACATAAGTGATAGGCCTGTTGACACAATGCACTTGTCCTAGGGGAATATTTGTTTGGTCATTTGTTCAGTTCAGTAAGGTGCAGAACAAGAGGCGTGTTCATGTGTCCAAGTTAAGAGACAGAAATGTTGAGTTGAGCTGTTAAAGTTGTTGTTCAAAGTGTGTTTTGCTCATGTTGTATGGCAGGCTGCTGTCAAGTCAGTGTTGCTGCTCTTCTTTATGTAAGAAGAAGAAGCTATGTAGACGCCTAGTACCTAAAGATATTCTGGTGAATTAATGCAAAACTATGGGGTGCCATCATAAAACCATTAGTTTCTGATTTTTCTGTCAAAGGAGAACACAGGACAAGTGATTGGCAGGGAAACAATAAAAGTGGCCCACTACTTTTGTGCAGGCACGGTTGGTATTTTTGTAGCCACTGAGTGTACAAACACAAGCAGTCAACAGAAAACCTGTTGAAAAGTCTTTCTCGATGATTGTTAGTTTGGGTTTCCTTACATAGTCCACCCTCTTACTGCAAGGTGGCCCCTTTTTTAATGCTTCTAATCTCTGTTTATTTAGTGTTTATTCTCTGTGTTTACTGAGCTGTTGTGTTTTGGATTTCTTCCCAATGCTTGAGTGTGCTGGGGTGAAGCCCTTGTTGGATGAGTTGAATCGAATTCAGCCCAGGGGCTGTTTGTCCATAGTCTCTTTACTCTAGTTGAACACTTTTTGTGTTGTGTCTTGGGAAATGTAGGCATTTTCCTGGAGCCGCTCTGTTGCATTATTGCTGTTCCCTATTGCCAGCAGGTTAGGGAAATTAACTCTAAACTTCACTATATGGTTCTTAGAATGTGGGCCACATTTCTCCTAAAGGTGGGAACAAGTAATCTGTGTTGATATGTAGACAGGCACCAGACAGAGCTTTTAGTAAGGCCATCTAAATCAGAGAAGTGCATGGCTGAAATATTTCCCCAACTTGGCAACATCTCATGAGAAACAGATGGACAATACCTTTATTGGCATCTGCCACAAGTCACATTCAAAGCAGATTTTCTGGCCGACACACTTGCCTGGTGCACATTTTTCGCTGTTACCATAGCATTCCCTGATCAAGCTGCGCTGCCTGCCTTTTTTGGCCCTCTGGGTATTGGCTATTGGAGCATTGCTTAAATGGGCTTTGATTCACATCAAAAATAACAGTAAGACACTAAAAATTAACAATATCCTGAACAGGAGAGGTACAAAAAAAGCATTAAAAGTAGAGCTTGTTTCTATTCAGAAACCATTGTCATCAGAGCACTTAAATTGGTGTTATCCTCGGCAGTCTTCAGGGTTTGAACTAGAGGTCTGCACCCACCTGCTCCCACACCTGCAGGATTTTCGGCTACCTCTCAGTACCCAATTTGTCTGTGTCACTTACCGTGCTGTTTCCCAAGAGTAGGATATCATTTAGATTTTATTGATCCTGAGTATGCTCATCAATCCTGGTTCTGAATCGACAATCCTGAGACAATTTGTGAGATTCTTCACTGTTGCAAGAGCTCACTTGCCTCACCAGTGGGGCACTATAACTGCGGGTGGCAAATTTACTGTGGTTTTAATTAAGTCTGTTGTAGCAAAGCTTCTGTCAAAATTTACAAAAGCCTTACACATGGTGTCCTGTTGATAATTTAATTCAAACATTTCAATATGGGGCTGTCGATTAATCTGTTGATTATTTTCATGATTAATTGATTAGTTATTTGGTCTTTAAAATGTCAGAAAATGGTAAAAAATGTCGATCAGTTACCCAACGCCCAAGATGACAAATGTTTTGTTTTGTGCACAACCCAAAGATATTCAGTTTACTGTCATAGAGGAGTAAAGAAACGAGAAAATATTTAGGATTGATGAGCATACTTTTGTCGTTTTTTTCCTTAAAAAATCATTCAAACCAATTTAACACTGATCAGAATAATTGGAGATTACTTTAATAGCTGACAACTAATCGATTAATTTTTGTGGATCTATTTCAATAATATGGTTTTATAGTTGCAAAGATATCAGTCATGATTCTGAGTGTTGCATTTTTGGCCATGTGTATTTATTATTATTATATATTTTTTAATATATATATTTAGGATCACCATTAGTTATTACTGTAGTAACAAATTTCACATTGTGGACAGACACACACTCTTTACGAACAAATATCAATGTGTGACATGATGGCATGCAAATAAATGGCTGCAGCATGCACGGCTAATGTGCGTTACGGCGTGACTGGTCATGCCTCCCTGCGGCCTTCGGGAGAAAAGAGAGAGGATGAATGAGAACCATTTTCTGCTGTAGGTCTTGTTGAACATTGTGCCTCATGCAGACCTCTGTTTTAAAACCCCTGTGAGACACTGAAATGGACGAATGTACATCCAGATGGGGAACCTGGTGCACTATGCTACATCGACTGTTTGGTCTGTCTGTGTTGACAGGCTGCATGACTGTTTCAAATCGTTGTTGATCAGTAAGTTGCAGTTTAGAGACAAGGAGTTTTTAGTATGATCCCATGCTTTCTTGTGTCTGGAAGGTAACTCAGTGTTTATACCGTGGCCACAGATAAATCTGCATACTCATTTGCTGGAGGGCGTAGATGATTTTTTTAGACAGAACAGTAAGGCTGGGATGATACAATTATTAATATTATCCTCTGATTTGATTAGAGCCTTTAAATTATCATTCCTTCACACATGAACTTTGAAACTAAATTTTGAGTTTGAAGAGCTACAGAAATCTCAAAGGGTCAAACCTCAGTGTGGAGTGTTGAAACCAGAGTAATAGATTGCGTTAGCATCTATTAGTTTGTTTCAACAGATCAGAAGAAATAAGAGCCTGAAAGTCTAAGCACACATGTAATTTTATAAAAGCTGCAACGATTAATCAATTATTAATCGGTTATTAAATTAATCTACAGGTATTTTGATAAATTGATGAGTCAGTTTTTACTTTTCTCTGACAGTAAACTAAATATCTTTGAATTGTGGACAAAAAGACATTTGAGGATGTCATGTTGGACTTGGAGACAGGGATCAATATTTTTCACCATATTATGGGCCAAACAGCTAATTGATTAATGAAGAAAATGATCAACAGATGAATGAAAATAAATGTTAAAGAAATTACTTGAAAAATGGGTCCGAACATGTGGAGCACATGGACGTATGCCATGTTTGGATCTATTTTTCAACTGACAAGATTGTAATGGGATCATTGAATCAGTTAATCAAGAAAATGATGGACAGACTAATCAAGCAGTGGAATTAATCGTTAGTTGCAGCCCTACATTTTATGTTAAGCATGTGAAGTAAAATGGATCAGTTTGAGATCATATTATAGCAATGCCAATTTCCATTAGCATGATAAAAGGAATTCCTCTTATGTATTAGCATTGAGCTATGGACTAAGAGCTAGTTATTTATACATATAAAAATCAATTCAGCTATGAAAAATTTTATAAAGGAATCGTAACAAAAAGAATCACAATATGATTTTTTTCTCCCACCCCTACTGAACAGTAAAACTAGATACCTATGATACAGGTGTTTGTTTGCAGTTCTGAATGACTACTCCAGTATTAAACTGGAGGTTAGGACAGCAACAGTGAGGATTAGCTCAAGGTCAGGGAACTAAGGTTATTTGTATAACCACCACTACAACCATCAACATAAATACTTAAGCAAATTTAATTTTATATATGTCCAATACATTTGTGGAACTGGATATCCAAATAAACAAACAGAATGAGAAGAAAAGGACATTCAGTAATGAAACGTCAGCTGTGGTGAAGCTGATCTGATGAAGTTGAGTTTTAATATGCTTTGAAAAAGTTTTGAACTCTTTCCTGTTTTGCTAGATGTTTTGAAGGAACGCAAACGACAGAAACTGTAGGCTTAAGCACTTATTTGTCATGATGTTTAGAAGTGACATCAGAATTATTGCATGAGTAACTGAACCATAGGACATTTAAGGGCAAATAGCATTTTGTTGTCAAGTGGCTGTAGTATAAGCAGGATTATACCCTCCACGTTTGTATGTTTCATGATGGTAATAGATGTTGTGGAGGTGAATCATCCTCTGCTTCACGTCAGGTGGTTCTTAGCCTCTGCGTCATCATGAAACATTCACCTTGGGTATCATCCCTTAATGTACAAGCTGTGTAAGTGTTTTCTTATTAGCTTGCAAGTTTGGTAATCTTTTAGCTATTGGTTTAAGTCTGAGCCCTGCATAAGTCTATCTGCATCACTCAATATGATGCAGCAACAGTAGTAGCCATATTTGTCAGCAATACTATTGAGTGTTACTTACACCTATGGCTGAGCCTCGGGCAGCCAATAAGCTCCCTTAAAAAAAGAATTGCTTGTCACTTTTTGGCATGCCGACTACACAAACACAGTCATGCTTGTGCACTTATCGGCACACACATTTAGAGTTCGACTCGCTGTCATTCTCCTCTGCCTCAATCAAAACAGCTGTCGTACCTGTGATGAGTCATCATGTCTTGGAGCACAGAGATGACAGCAAGTCATGTTTGAGCACATGCACACACCCACGCACACACATACAAAACACATGATTCCTACTTGGACGCAGCCACACACCCCCTCAATATCAACTGTCATCTTAGAATAGCCAGAGGGAGCCTTTTGTGTCACCTTGACAGGCAGTGAGATACAGAAACACAGTGTGTTCCATCATTCTACTGCCAGACTTTGCCAGCACAGAAACACTTTGGCATTTTGACATTGCCTTTTGTGGCTTGACCTTTTGTGTGGAGTTTTGTTAGAAAAGTCGGTCCCTCTCCTGGGTGACAGATAGATGCTGTAAAATAATTCTTTGCTTTGGGGATCTTGAACTTAATTTTCCGCTTATTGCTAGCATTTGCCACCGTGAATGGATTTTTGTTGACTTAACACTCAGAGCACATTTGGAGTGTTTGGCATGTTCATGCAGGTAAAATGTGGTTTTTAGCAAGAAGAGGCACCAAAGTGGGCTTTCATTGCTGCAGTATGTTCTAGCTGGATGAATCACAGCCAGGATCATGACCCCCTATCGATTTACTTGATTATGAATGTTTTATGTTTGGTGGATGTGGGCTTTTTTTGATGTTTCCCTCTCACAGTTATACTGATTTCAGTGGAGCACTGTTTATTACTGTTTTCTTGTATTGGCTCCCTTTGTGTCTTACAAGGCCTTTCACCTGTTGTTGACACCATTAAGCGAATAGATTTCGAGTCTAAGCGAGTTTAGTGACATTTGGTCACAGTGCTGCAGCTTAAAAGGCTGCATAGAAGAGTTGTGCCAACAGCATGTGTGGCCATTATAACCAGGACGACACCACCTTTTGATCCAAAGTAAAAATTATTTCTAAACAAACATTTTTTACACACAGGTGGTTTGATCTATGCACTTAATTAGCTCAGACTGTGACTTTCTATATTCTTATTTAGATTATCTTAAAGAAGCTGGGTTTCCCTTTTACGTGACATAAACAAATTAAGTTACTCCCGAAACTGGGAAATAATCACAGTATTTAAGTGCACGCAAACACCAACTATGAACCAAAACAAGTTTCACACAAAGGCCCCTGGACTTGCACCATTTCCAACTATCTATTTTACAACACATTTTCTTAAAATGGAGAAATGTCCAAGGAATAGAAGCAAAGGATCAGTGTTTCCAGTGAGTATGTTTAATGATAGAGATGGCCCATCACTTCTAATTCCATATCATCCAGTTTTGGTCCCTTGTGAGTGCCAATACAAGATCTGGTTGCCAGGGGCCGTCAGATGGGACTAATTGTGAGACATGCCAGTGAAATATCAGCAGTGCCAAGAAATTCAACAAATACTAAGAAAACTAACTGTTGCATTTTGGGAGATAAAACAGCAAACTTTTATTCAGCTCATAGCGTTGCAGTTACGTTGCCCCCGTGACAAACAGATACAGCTTGCGAGCCTGCAAGAACTGCAGACGTGTGTAGATAGAAGTCAAAGTCTGTGTGTCTGTGTTTAGTGCAACAATATTACAGCATAGCTTGCCATTTATAATAGTTATTTAATTCACAATGTAAATCGTATCCATATTACTCTTGTGGAGTGCAGAGCAAAGTTTGGTGAGCATGTACGTATATGGAGAACGGAGGTGCAGGTGTCAGATCCATGGAAAAATGGGAACGGAAATCTGGTTTGTAATTAAGGATTTAGAATTCACTCGGCATTCATGCTGATTAATGGAGCTCAGCAGCCAGACATGACGCTCCATTAAAAACATTTCTAAATGCACAGTAGGGTGCAGATTCTTTTTTTTTCTTTCTTATAACGGCTTAGTTCTCATAGGAAGTTAATTAAAATCACCTTAATATCAGCACAATCAGGCCTTCAGTTGTCGATAAATGATCCTATCACCACTTGGGCTGAACAATTCATTGAAATTTTTTCGAAATGGCAATATGGGCTGTGGCAATTTTCAAATCGCAGGAGGCTCGATATGTGCTACATGCCAAATGTGTGTCAAACTGCCATTTAAAATTAAATATCGTGCTGCAGAAATGTCATGGCCGACACATTTTTTTTTACAGACTAAAGAAAACATCTTTTTTTTTGATACAAATCCATGCAAAAATCACTCCATAATAATTATTTTATAAGTTAAATGAACATCTATCATCACAAATTATATTGCAATTGCAATATCATTCAAAATAATTGCAATTAAACATTTTTTTCTGAATCGTTCAGCCCTAATTGCCACACCGTCACAAGCCTATGAGACTGTAATTGGGATTCTGCTTTTTAGTCAGTTCATATTTTGTCCACATGGATTTCCCATGTGTTTGCCAGAAGGATGAGCAGGTCATTGACATCTGTATTGAGGAAGCAGGTTTAGCGGCGATGAGTCATGTCTAACCTTTGACTGATGGACAAGTACCCCTGTCAACCTGCCTTCCCATCTGCTTTTCCATCCTTTTCTTCCACTTTGCCAGCACACTGATAATAAACAGTACCAGCTGTAGTCTCCCCAGCTGAAGCAGATATTCTGAATTTGTCAGTCACAGACATGCACACTTGTACCGCTCTCTTATATTGCATGCATAGTTGTGAATGCTGATCTTTTAGTTACTCTAACAGATGCCATTAGTATGTAATAATCAGTGTATGGATTATGATGTTGTCAGAAATAATGCTGACAATTGTCAGGATTATGTATGTGCTAAAGTCTAAACTTGCATAAAATCATAAACATACACTGATCAGGCATAACATTATGACCGCTGACAGGTGGAGTGAATAACACTGATTATCTCCTCATCATGGCACCTGTTAGTGGGTGGGATATATTAGGCAGCAAGTGAACATTTTGTCCTCAAAGTTGATGTGTTAGAAGCAGGAAAAATGGGCAAGCATAAGGATTTAAGCGAGTTTGACAAGGGCAATTGCGAGGGCTAGACGACTGGGTCAGAGCATCTCCAAAACTGCAGTTCTTGTGGGGTGTTCCCGGTCTGCAGTGGTCAGTATCTATCAAAAGTGGTCCAAGGAAGAAACAGTGGTGAACCGGCGTCAGGGTCATGGGTGGCTAAAGCTCATTGATGCACTTGGGGAGCGGAGGCTGGCCTGTGTGGTCCAATCCAACAGATGAGCTACTGTAGCCCAAATTGCTGAAGAAGTTCATGCTGGTTCTGATAGAAAGGTGTCAGAGTACACAGTGCATCACAGTTTGTTGCGTATGGGGCTACATAGCCGCAGACCAGTCAGGGTGCCCATGTTGACCCCTGTCCACCGCCAAAAGCGCCAACAATGGGCACGTGATCATCAGTACTGGACCATGGAGCAATGGAAGAGTGTGGCCTGGTCTGATGAATCATTTTCTCCAATTTATCTATCTATCTATCTATCTATCTATCTATCTATCTATCTATCTATCTATCTATCTATCAATCTATCAATCTATCAATCAATCAATCAATCAATCAATCAATTTTCTTTTACATGACGTGGATGGCCGGGTGCATGTGTGTTGCTTACCTGGGGAACACATGGCATCAGGATGCACTATGGGAAGACGGCGAGGCGGTAGTGTGATACTTTGGGCAATGTTCTGCTGGGAAACCTTGGGTCCTGCCATCCATGTGGATGTTACTTTTACACGTACCACCTACCTTAGCATTGTTGCAGACCATGTACACCCTTTTGAGGAAACGGTATTCCCTGATGGCAGTGGCCTCTTTCAGCAGGATAATGTGCCCTGCCACAAAGCAAAAATGGTTCAGGAATGGTTTGAGGAACACAACAAGTTTGAGGTGTTGCCTTGGCCTCCAGATTCCCCAGATCTCAATCCAATCAAGCCTCTGTGGGATGTGCTGGACAAATGATTCTGATCCATGGAGGCCCCACCTCGCTACTTTCAGGACGTAAAGGATCTGCTGCTAACGTCTTGGTGCCAGATACCACAGCACACATTCAGAGGTCTAGTGGAGTCCATGCCTCGATGGGTCAGAGCTGTTTTGGCAGCGAAAGGGGGACCTACACAGTATTAGGCAGGTGGTCATAATATTATGCTTGATTGGTCTGTTTGCCAGTGATTGTCAATTACACTGTTTTGTTTTTATATTTTTCTTAATTTGTTTTCCAAAAGGGATCATTTGGATTATTTTAAAATGGGATTGTGTGAGGTACTTATGTATAATCAGTGTATTACCTACAGCAGATGGTGGTCGGCATGCCTTGAGTTTGGAGAAGCAGAGATGAGTACCAGCATGGATTTTATTTAAACAAAAATCAGTTCAAGTGTATGCTACATTTAGAATACTTTCATTGCTTTAATTTGCTGTCAGACAACATTTTCCAACAGGAAACTGCCGTTATATAAGCCAAATATTGCTCTCTCTTGAAACCAACCAAACTCCATAGGCAAAATAGGTAATTTAATCTTGCAAGACAGGAGCTGCTGGTATACCACTGCCTTGATCTGTTATGTTGTTTGTGTCATTATGAGACTTTTACATATATGAAGGCAGTTTCCTGCTGGAAGATGCTGTCCTTCAACAAGGTAAAGTGGTGAAAATATTCTAAATACATTTAAACTGATATTGTTTTTTCATGTCTAGGTGGGTCTTTTTTTAAGTAAGATACTTTTTGCTGCTGACCCTTTCTACAGCAGTTCATTGCTATGCTTTTGTGCTTGTGGCCATGTCTGTTCTTCCAAACTGGTGGTGTGTCAACTGCCGTCTCTATTAGGTAACACACTGACTATTGATAAGTACCTCACACAACCCTGCATCAAATAATCTAAACTGTTCCTTTAAGGAATACACTGAAAAGCCAAAATGTCCCGTAGTTTTACCCTGTAAGAGCGTTAGTGTGACAACAGATAATCATCTGTAATTTCATTATTTATTCTTGATGTTACCCACTGCCAATATTTTGGTGCCAGGCTGTTGTTTGGAAGCTGAACATAGAGAGAGTTCTGGGAATGAGCCCATAGCCGTTGTCCACTGGCACCTTTGTACCTGCTCTATCATGTTGGAGCCATCCCATATGTTGCTGCCTCCATAAAAGCTTGTAGGAAATCAGATTGGTTTGGCTGCTTTTGTTTTCCTTTAAAAGTAATTGGATGCTAGTTTATTCACCTTGCATGCTCCACTGCCTCTGAGCAATTTAGCCCAGGAGTGTCTAAGTACCATCTTGTGCTTTCAAGATGATGAGAAATCAGGTCCAAATGGCATTTAGCTAATGTTATTAGTGATGGGTTATCTACATGCTCAGTTTTAGTTTTTAAAATTCCCTTGCCAAATATTTATTTGAAATGTATTGGGATATCAATTAAACCAATTATCAAAACAAAACACAGAAACAAGCTTTTGTGCTTATTTATACAAGCAAACTCTTTTCTTGCATGCCCGACTCATGCACACGGTATTATTTGCAGTCTCCAAGTCCTGAGTCATGCTGTTGTTTAGTATCTTCTGGCTAGTGGCCCAGACTGTGGTCTCTGGCTCCCTGTGGATATTTGACAAGAAGCCAACAAGAGTGTCATCCCTCTATCCTCTCGTCTCTCCGTCTATCCCTCCATCCGCTCATTTCTGTCAAGGCGGCCCTCAGACATAGTGTCTGCTTCGGATACAAACAAGGGCAGATGCCGAGGGATGCTTCTTGCCCATCCGATGCAACCATCAGCTCCCAACATGTTTTGCTTCACTTTTGGAACGTGCAGCACAGGGCATTTAAATTCATATCACGCTACTCTGTCCCAGTGGATTTGTGAACATTCTAGTTTTTTTGAACTAGACTCACCATGTCCCTCAGGCTTGGCTGGTATGCATCCATATAAACAAATACACAACACACTCATTCAACACTTTTTCACCCAATTCTTCGTCATTTTTCTCAGTTTGTGCCTTGGGTTGTGTTTTGAAACGGTTTTTAAGTGTAAAACTGACTGAACCATGGGTGAAACCATGGTCTCCAATATCCTGTCTAACAGTCCTGCTATCTCTATCTCCATCTCTCTCGGGACTGTAATCTGGTGGCATACACATGCACACTAAGATGTGAACGACCAGAGTGTGGGTTAATTTAGACATAGTCTTTACGCAACAGAGGGACAGTGATATGGTCTCTCTCCCTCAGAGCACAAATTATACTGCAGTCTCCACCATGCGTAAGACACTGATAAAAGCAATTTCAAGATGAGCCAAAAGCAACGACAGGGCCGATTTCATCATTTGAGTAGCTGGCCTGGTTGTTTTTAATGGATAGAAGAACTGTAGCTACACTGCAGAGATAACTGGTTCATTTCTCTAAATTTTGATATGGATGAAGGGTGCAAAGAAGAAGTCTTTTAAGTATTTCAACTAACATCTCAAAGGTTTCTTAAGGTCCTGTGCAAGTCAAGGTTTAACATCCAATAATCAACGATTCTGACTGGTTTTAAAAATGATTTGGATTGTGAACTTAATGCCACTTTTTATAAAGTTGCCCTAATAACTTCCTTTTCACTTTTATATGTGTTTGTTGGAGAATTTTGTATTGATCATGCTGTAATAATTACATAATGAAACAAACATGGATGCAATAACCGCTAATGCAAACTGTATATCTGTGCACACCCAGTTAGTGTGTTGTGATTTGATATATGGGCCCTCATCCAAAAAAAACTTGTTCTAGAAGTTAGAAGCTATATGAACAATATGTAACTGTTGCGTGACCAAAAATGAGTACAACAGTAAATAGCAGGGTGGAGCCATAGACAGTGTATTAAATAGGTTGAAATCCTGTTTAATATATGATTTATGGTTGGAGCGAGTTGTTTCCCCCGGCCCATTCTTCCCCAGACTCAAGGGAACCTCAGGCAGGCTACAGGAACACTACAGGAGTGCCACATTATAATTGGATAATAACAAGCAATGTTGAGTCTTGTTGGGTCACTGCGAGTTGATCAGCTGTCCATAACTGTCAGTTGTCTGTCGATGTGAAGCTAAGCCTGTAATCCTGAAAACAAAAACCCACTGATCCAAAAATTCACATTGGAGTTACAGTTCAGTCACTGCCTGCTCTCTGCCTGCCAGACACTATTTCCATATTGCACCAATAACTGTTATAAACATCTGCTTCTTCTAAAAGATTAATAATGATTTCTTACACAGACACTAACTCATTCAAACATTCTGCATAATTTGAACTCTTAATGTGAACCAAGCAAACAAAACAGTCCTTCAGGCAGTGGAATGAAATTTGAACTTGGCATGTTTCCTTAAAATCTCGTGACATATGGTCATTTGATTTATATGATTTATTACAATAAATATATTACAGATTTCTCCTTTAAAATGTTTTCCTTTCATATTATTTTCATCTAATGTTAAGTGCAAGTTCCCCAAGATCTGTCTCAGCACACTCAAAACACTGCATTTAGTGCTTGAAAATAACGAATTTGAAGCTTGCTACATGCTTAGATTAGAAACTTTGGGTATGAAGTTATTAGAGTCGCATGGGAAATCAGAAAAATATAAAGCTGCTGTAAAAGGCCACCAGTAAACACCTGCTATCACCCAATATAGTTCTATATTCACATCAGGTGCAGCAGCAAAGTCCATTCCCATGTGACCCACTCTGCATTAGCAACATTTTGAGACTCAGGTTTCTTCATATCCTTTGTATGTTTTTTGCAGTATGGATGTGAAATGGGTCTTAAATTTCATCCATAATGGTCTTAAAAGGTTTTAAAAAGTTTTTAGTGTTAATGAACTCTTAAATGAGCTCTTAATTCTTAAGTCTTGATGAAACATGCATGGACCCTGATCTCTCCTCTCTCTTCTTTCCTCTGCAGGTACAAGTTGATTCGCAGACGGGTCATTTGGCTAATAGGACAGTGGATCTCTGTCAAGTTCAAGTCTGACCTTCGACCTTTACTCTACGAGGTCATTCTGAGCCTCATGCAGGATCCTGACTTGGTGGTAAGGAAGCTAAACGCACAGTCAGTTACTTTTTTTGTTGCAAACTGCTTATTATGAGTGGAGGGCGAGCTTCTTCAGAAAACATTGGATTCATAATGACTGAGATGGGCTGTTAGTGAAAGTGCACAGTCAGCTACACAAACACAGTTCTCAGCTTAACAGCATGGAACCACAGCTATTATGCTGCCAATTTTCTACACACAAAGCCAAACATAGTTAGTCAGGGACTGTGGGAAGGTTTTGTCATCTGATTTCTCAACATACTGTTCAAGATTTTTTGGTTATTTGTGAGTAGTTTTGATTTAAAAAGCCAAACCTTTTATTACTCATTAACATTTTTTTCAGCCGTGGCCTTAATAAACCCCGGTGTGATCCTATTTGTGGAAAAGTGGCTATTATTATGCCACAGTCATCCTCAATTCAAATTACATTTCTCCATCCATGGGTTTCTTGCCTTGTGAGCCATGCACTTGATTGATGTGTTTTCCTTCAACAGAGTTTATATGAGGGAATGTAAAAAATTCAATGCATTATTTACAATTCAATTCAACATAATCTCACCATTAGATTGAGCCCAAATGAGTAACTGGGTTCAGGCT